>JAODAL010011025.1:0-102017 GCA_025379985.1 Phyllomedusa bahiana | reverse complement strand
AGCATGCTGGTATAACCTGGGGATCTCCTGTATTTAGTGATATGGAGCATGCTGGTATAACCTGGGGATCTCCAGTATATAGTGATATGGAGCATGCTGGTATAACCTGGGGATCTCCTGTATTTAGTGATATGGAGCATGCTGGTAATTCTGGGATGCTGATGCAGTGTATCTAAGCCTTTCACGTGTGGTACGCTCTGCTGAGCCTGTATCTGAATGTTCTATGCTCTTGGGGAAGTGTTGTGCGATTGATGTGGGATGTGTGAGCGGACACAAGCTCCGGACACTTTCTTGTAGTCACTGGCTCTTTCATGTCACTGATCGTCATCGCTTCCTCCTCGCACTGGAAATCTTGGCTTCCTGCAGCGTCTCCTCTCCTGTGATTAGCGGATGGTGGCGGTGATAATAATGCGGTTGCTCTGGAGCTTGGCGGTTCTTCTTTACGTGAGACGTGAGTTATATGGTTTATTCCTATGTTATCAGATAGTTTTGATTTTATGTGGTAAGACTTGTTATGTGGTGGAGGGAAAGCTGAGCCAGATGATGATCGGGGTATGTGCATGCCAACTGGAGCTACCACAGAAGAGGGGGGGAGTTCTGTCACATGTATGGACACTGCACAGTACCACTTCTTGTGTATATATGGACACTACATAGTACCACTTCTTCTGTCCTGTATATATGGACAGTCCACAGTACCACTTCTTGTGTATATATGGACAGTGCACAGTACCACTTCTTGTGTATATATGGACACTACATAGTACCACTTCTTCTGTCCTGTATATATGGACAGTCCACAGTACCACTTCTTGTGTATATATGGAAACTACATAGTACCACTTCTTCGGTCCTGTATATCTGGACAGTCCACAGTACCCCTTCTGGTGTATATATGGAACCTACATAGTACCACTTCTCCTGTCCTGTATATACCATATGGACACTGCACAGTACCACTTCTTGTGTATATATGGACACTACATAGTACCACTTCTCCTGTCCTGTATATTCCATATGGACACTGCACAGTACCACTTCTTGTGTATATATGGATACTACATAGTACCACTTCTCCTGTCCTGTATATACCATATGGACACTGCACAGTACCACTTCTTCTGTCCTGTATAGATGGACACTACACAGTACCACCTCTCGTGTACTGTATAGGCTTTTTTCGTGCAACAACGAAAAGGAACACAAGCCTCCGAAGTGTAAACTCTTTAGGCACCAGGAGAGATACACAGTTATATGGAGTTGCTGACCTGGGCAGGTTGTACATCGAATGGTACAACACATACAAAACGCATCAATACCGCGTCACAATAACAGCAGCCGGTCTTCACATCCACGAAGCGACGCCCGTATTCGAAGTGGCCACGGCTCCAAAATATTTAACAAATACTTGTTGCACTAAAAGAAAACCAGCGCTATTGTGAAAAAGAACTATGCCCAAAAACCCCAAAGAAGCTCGACACTGGGCATCTAGTCTGTAAAGTGTCAGATTTAATTGGAATAACAACTTTTTAAAACTACAAGGCGTTTCATAAATACCTTTTGGTTTGCTTCATCAGGTAATATCGTAAGATCCAGGTCATAGGAGTAAGGCCTATGTAATGTATATACTTTATATACAGACACGGTATGTTACCACGTTTCGAGTACTGTATGTATGGATACTGCACAGTACCACTTCTCCTGCCTGTATATATGGACAGTGCATAGTACCACTTCTCCTGTCCTGTATATACGGACACTGTACAGTACCACTTCTCCTCTACTATATATATGGACACTGCACAGAACCACTTCTCCTGCCCTGTATAAATGGACAGTGCAAAGTACAACTTCTCCTGTCCTGAATATAAGGACACTGAACAGAACCACTGCTCCTCTCCTAGATATACGGGCAATGCACAGTGCCACTTCTCCTGCCCTGTATATATTGACACTGCACAGTGCCACTTCTCCTGCCCTGTATACATGGACATTGCACAGTGCCACTTCTCCTGCCCTGTATACATGGACATTGCACAGTGCCACTTCTCCTGCCCTGTATACATGGACACTGCACAGTGCCACTTCTCCTGCCCTGTATATATTGACACTGCACAATAACACTTCTCCTCTCCTATATATACGGGCAATGCACAGTACCACTTCTGTCCAGTATTTATGGACTCTGCACTGTAATACTTCTCCTGCCCTGTATACATGGACATTGCACAGTACTACTTCTCCTGCCCTGTATATATGGACACTGCACAGTACCACTTCTCCTGTCCTGTATATAAGGGAAACGCACAGTACCATTTCTCCTGTCGTGTATATATGAACACTGCACAGTACCACTTCTGTCCTGTATATCTGGACACTGCCCAGTACCACTTCTCCTGTCTTGTATATATGGTCACAGTACCACTTCTCCTGTCTTGTATATAAGGACACTGCACAGTACCACTTCCCTCATCAATCCTCACTGTATCTTGGTGCCTTCCCTCCTCAGCGCTCCGGTGTGCAGACGTCTGTGAGAGGACGCTAGTTGTCAATGGGGCGGAGGGCGGCAATGCATCACTACCTACGGAGGCGGAGGCCGTGGACGACGTCACGTGGAGTCACAAGCACAAGCGCATCGCATCGACGGGGCCCCAGAAGCCGATCAATGTGACGCGCACGTACGGGGGGAAGCTGGCCGGCGACCAGGAGGGTTCCCTAATTATCCTGAACCTGCAGCCGGAGGACGACGGGACGTACGATGCCAGTATAAAGCTCCGCAGCGGACACCTGTGCATGGCGCACTACCAGCTCCACGTCTACAGTGAGTCACCCGCTGTCACCCCCTGCACCGGCTACCCCTCCGCTCCTCAGAGGATAACCTAAAACACAACCAACTGGTGAACATGCAGAGCCCCAAAGAGGTCACCCAGTTATCAAGCCTCACTGCCAGTCGTAGCGTGCCCCCATCTCATACACTGCCAGTTATAGCGTGCCCCCATCTCATACACTACCAGCCTTAGCGTGCCCCCATCTCATACACTACCAGCCTTAGCGTGCCCCCATCTCATACACTGCCAGGTACAGTGTGCCCCCATCTCATACACTCGCCATTTGCGTGCCCCCATCTCATACACTGCCAGCCTTAGGGTGCCCCATCTCATACACTGCCAGGGCAGTGTGCCCCCATCTCATACCCTGCACGTCATAGTGCCCCCATCTCATACACTGAGAGCCCTAGCGTGCCCCCATCTCATACACTCCCAGTCTTAGCGTGCCCCCATCTCATACACTGCCAGTTATAGCGTGCCCCCATCTCATACACTACCAGCCTTAGCGTGCCCCCATCTCATACACTGCCAGTCATAGCGTGCCCCATCTCATACACTACCAGCCTTAGCGTGCCCCCATCTCATACACTGCCAGTTATAGCGTGCCCCCATCTCATACACTGCCATTCATAGCGTGCCCCCATCTCATACACTGCCAGTTATATCGTGCCCCCATTTCATACACTTCCAGCCTTAGCGTGGCCCCATCTCATACACTGCCAGCCGTAGTGTGCCCCTATCTCATACACTGCCAGCCGTAGCGTGCCCCCATCTCATACACTGCCAGCCGTAGCGTGCCCCCATCTCATACACTGCCAGCCGTAGCGTGCCCCCATCTCATACACTGCCAGCCGTAGCGTGCCCCCATCTCATACACTGCCAGCCCTAGCGTGCCCCCATCTCATACACTGCCAGCCGTAGCGTGCCCCATCTCGTACACTGCCAGCCGTAGCGTGGCCCCATCTCGTACACTGCCAGCCGTAGCGTGGCCCCATCTCATACACTGCCAGCCGTAGCGTGGCCCCATCTCATACACTGCCAGCCCTAGCGTGCCCCCATCTCATACACTGCCAACCCTAGCGTGGCCCCATCTCATACACTGCCAGCCGTAGCGTGGCCCCATCTCATACACAGCCAGCCGTAGCGTGGCCCCATCTCGTACACTGGCAGCCGTAGCGCGCCCCCATCTCGTACACTGGCAGCCCTAGCGTGCCCCCATCTCATACACTGGCAGCCGTAGCGCGCCCCCATCTCATACACTGGCAGCCGTAGCGCGCCCCCATCTCATACACTGGCAGCCGTAGCGCGCCCCCATCTCATACACTGCCAGCCCTAGCGCGCCCCCATCTCATCCCATGCCAGCCTAGCGCGCCCTCATCTCATACACTGCCAGCCCTAGCGCGCCCCCATCACATACACTGCCAGCCGTAGCCGGCCCCCATCTCATACACTGGCAGCCGTAGCGCGCCCCCATCTCATACACTGGCAGCCGTAGCGCGCCCCCATCTCATACACTGACAGCCGTAGCGCGCCCCCATCTCATACACTGCCAGCCGTAGCGCGCCCCCATCTCATACACTGCCAGCCGTAGCGTGCCCCCATCTCATACGCTGCCAGCCGTAGCGTGCCCCCATCTCATACGCTGCCAGCCGTAGCGTGCCCTCATCTCTTACACTGCCAGCCGTAGCGTGCCCTCATCTCATACACTGCCAGCCGTAGCACATAGTTGCCAACTTTTGAAATTGAAAATGCAGGAGATTGTAGTGGGCGACGCCCATCTTTTCGGTGTGCCACGCCCCTTCAAAAAGCCACACCCACTCCACCTAACTGCATAACGGCTTTGGAGGAAAGCCAGGTAGATGCCCTTATAGCCAGGTAGTAGCCCCCCATAACCAGGTAGTGCCCCTTACAGGCAGGTAGATGCCCCCTTGTAGCCAAGTAGATGCCCCCTTGTAGCCAGGTAGATGCCCCCCTTTGTTAGACAGGTAGATGCCCCCCTTTGTTAGCCAGTTAGATGCCCTCCTTTGTTTGCCAGGTAGTGCCCCCTCTGTTGCCAGGTAGTGCCCCCTAAAAATAAAATAATAAAAGCCACTCGCCTGACCAGGCTCCTGCACCGCAGCCGCTCCGGACGATTTCCTCAGGGGAAGTGAGAGCAGCCGCGCGTCACTCCCCCTACGCCGCTGACCTGTATGTACGGCGCACACCGGCACTGTACATACAGGGGGAGGAGGGTGGAGGGAGCGATCCCTCCTGCCTCCTCCCTGCACATCGAGACTCCGGGCGGGTGAAGCGGGCGCAGCGGCCGCTTCACCAGCCTGTAGCAGCGGCCCGGCGGCGCCAGAGTAGCGCACCAGCGCTACTCTGTCGTCGCGGTCAGTTAAAGAGCCCCCGCCGCCTGCTGGCGGCGGGAGAAATGCAAACTCTGCCGGGAGGGTGGGGTGGACCCCAATTAGCGGGACCCCCCAGCCAAAAACGGGAGAGTTGGCAAGTATGCCGTAGCGTGCCCTCATCTCATACACTGCCAGTCATAGTGCCCCCATTTCATACACTGCCAGTCATAGAGCCCCCAGTTCAGACACTGCCAGTCATAGCGAGCCCCCATCTCATACACTGCCAGTCATAGCGTGCCCCCATCTCATACACTGCCAGTCATAGCGTGCCCTCATCTCATACACTGCCAGACATAGCGTGCCCCCATCTCATACACTGCCAGCCCTAGCGCGCCTTCATCTCATACACTGCCAGCCCCAGCGTGCCCCCATCTCATACACTGCCAGTCATAGCGTGCCCTCATCTCATACACTGCCAGTCATAGCGTGCCCCCATCTCATACACTGCCAGCCATAGCGCGCCCTCATCTCATACACTGCCAGCCATTGTGCCCCCATCTCATACACTGCCAGCCATAGTGCTCCCATCTCATACACTGCCAGTCATAGCGTGCCCTCATCTCATACACTGCCAGCCATAGCGTGCCCCCATCTCATACACTGCCAGACATAGCGTGCCCCCATCTCATACACTGCCAGCCATAGCGTGCCCTCATCTCATACACTGCCAGTCATAGCGTGCCCTCATCTCATACACTGCCAGTCATAGCGTGCCCTCATCTCATACACTGCCAGTCATAGCGTGCCCCCATCTCATACACTGCCAGTCATAGCGTGCCCCATCTCATACACTGCCAGTCATAGCGTGCCCTCATCTCATACACTGCCAGTCATAGCGTGCCCTCATCTCATACACTGCCAGTCATAGCGTGCCCTCATCTCATACACTGCCAGTCATAGCGTGCCCCCATCTCATACACTACCAGCCTTAGCGTGCCCCCATCTCATACACTGCCAGTTATAGCGTGCCCCCATCTCATACACTGCCAGCCATTGTGCCCCCATCTCATACACTGCCAGTCATAGCGTGCCCCCATCTCATACACTGCCAGTCATAGCATGCCCGCATCTCATACACTGCCAGTCATAGCGTGCCCGCATCTCATACACTGCCAACCCTAGCGTGCCCCCATCTCATACACTGCCAGCCATAGCGTGCCCCCATCTCATACACTGCCAGTCATAGCGTGCCCCCATCTCATACAGCCCCAGTGTGCCCCCATCTCATACACTGCCAGTCATAGCATGCCCGCATCTCATACACTGCCAGTCATAGCGTGCCCCCATCTCATACACTGCCAGCCCCAGCGTGCCCCCATCTCATACACTGCTAGCCCTAGCGTGCCCCCATCTCATACACTGCCAGTCATAGCGTGCCCTCATCTCATACACTGCCAGCCCTAGCGCGCCCTCATCTCATACACTGCCAGCCGTAGCGTGCCCCCATCTCATACACTGCCAGTCATAGCGTGCCCCCATCTCATACACTGCCAGCCCTAGCGCGCCCTCATCTCATACACTGCCAGCCTAGCGTGCCCCCATCTCATACACTGCCAGCCATAGCGTGCCCCCATCTCATACACTGCCAGACATAGCGTGCCCCCATCTCATACACTGCCAGTCATAGCGTGCCCCCATCTCATACACTGCCAGCCCCAGGGTGCCCCCATCTCATACACTGCCAGTCATAGCGTGCCCTCATCTCATACACTGCCAGCCCTAGCGCGCCCTCATCTCATACTCTGCCAGCCGTAGCGTGCCCCCATCTCATACACTGCCAGTCATAGCGTTTGGATGGGTGCGTGTTATGGAAGGATGGCTCCAAAGCAATGTGCACACCGGGCATTACCCGTAACCCACCCTTCACTGGTTCTTTGCCCGTCCCGCTCACTACCTCTTACATAGAGGTTGCATTATCATTATAGCGATGGAGCAGCGGGTGTGAGGAGTGGGCGCTCTCCACATGGTGAGGTTATAGGGCTGCAGGCAGCACAGGGTTAATCTCTGCATTATCCATCCCCAGAACAGGAAGCCATGGTGGTCATGTTCTTCAGCCCTGATGAGGAACAAGATGAAGCCATCAACAACTGACTCGTGACCCGAGCGTGAAGACCTCATGATTTGCTTTCCTAAAACGAACGTCCTTTCTAGAACATGACACAAAGGCAGCACCAACCCCATGAGCTCACACTTCCTTCTCGTGATTTCATCTTTAGGGAGGTTCCATATGCGGCTTCCCATAATTTGTCTCTTATTCTCTATAATACTAGAACAAGAGTCTATAGAACTGTCACAGCAGCACAGAGTGTGTGTGTGTTCGTGTGTGTGTGTGTGTGTGTGTGTGTGTGTGTGTGTGTGTGTGTGTGTGTGTGTGTGTGTGTGTGTGTGTGTGTGTGTGTGTGTGTGTGTGTGTGTGTGTTCGTGTGTGTGTGTTTGTGTGTGTGTGTTTGTTACTTATTAATTATACTTCATTAACCCGTACTTATTAAGGATTGTCCAAGAGTCTTCTGAAATCGAAGTAAGGGCACTGCAGAGTCAGCAGCACAGAGTATTTCAGAATGTGCTGATGTATGTATGTTTGAAGGAGTTTTGACCTGTTCATTATGCATTTTATTAAACCATACTTACCCGGTATCCAAGATTGTCCAGGAGGCTTCTGAAATTGAAGTAAGGACACTGCCCAGTCAGCAGCACAGAGTATTTCAGAATATGCTGATGTATATGTGTGTGTGTGTGTGAAGGAGGGGTGACCTATTCATTATACTTCATTAACCCGTAATTTACCAGTATAATGGATTTTCCAAGAGTCTACTGAAATCGAAGTAAGGCCACTGCAGAGTCAGCAGCACAGAGTATTTCAGAATATGCTGATGTATGTGTGTGTGAAGGAGGGGTGATCTATTCATTATACCTGTACTTACCTAGTATCCTAGAATTGTCCATGAGTCTTCTGAAATGATAGTAAACCCTCTGCACAGTCAGCAGCACAGAGTGTTTTAGGAGAGTGGTGTGCTGATATTTGAAAGGAGCAATGAAGGGTCAAAATAAATTTTAATTTGGTTTTATTCCTTGAATGTGAAAATTTTTTTAGGAAAATGACCAATGATCTTACAGCACCTTATATATGAGACTCCAGTGCATATGACCTTAAGACGTAAGATTTTGGGGTTAGTCACCCTATAAAGGTTTGTAGCATGCACCCCCCAGTGACGCTGTCCTTCTTTATATTTGCAGAGACCTTATCAGCCGATGACATCAGGATCACGCACACCCTCTTCAGCCGTGAGCCTTGTCGCTTGACCCTGAGCTGCCGAGCCGATCGCTCTGACGTGACCATAACCTGGAGCAGCGGTGGCCGACACGTGCAGGGCAATGAGGTCAATGTAACCAGCCCGGGACGAGACGCCGCGTTCACCTGTACAGCGGAGAACCCTGTTAGTGACGCCAACATGTCCATCACTCCATGGAAATACTGTGAGAGAGGTGAAGTCACTCGGTCCTGATATCGTCCTGGTCAATTTCTATTAAGAAACCATCAGTTTATATCTAGAAACTGTCAGCAAGCAGGTTACCTACTGTGCAAGGATTGGGATAGTCTTATGGTGTGTGTCTGCTTGATACACCAAGTGCACAAAGGTCTCAGTATTAAAGATAGAAAATGGTGGCATATTGCAAGGATATCATTGTCTGATAAATGCCGGTCCCATCTCTGGAACCTGCACCGACCACATGAACGGGCCCTCGAAAGTCACAGCACAGACTGGAGAGCTGGTCTTACTTGCGTAGTTACTCTCCATTCTGTTTATGGGAGTTCCCAGTACAGGGGCGCGTTGTGTTCTCCATTCTGTTTTATGGGAGTTCCCAGTACAGGGGCGCGTTGTGTTCTCCATTCTGTTTTATGGGAGTTCCCAGTACAGGGAGCGCTGTGTTCTCCTTCTCCTCTATGGGAGTTCCTAGTATAGGGGAGGTCTGTGTTCTCCGTTCTGTTCTATGGGAGTTCCCAGTACAGGGGAGCGCTGTGTTCTCTCCGTTCTGTTCTATGGGAGTTCCCAGTACAGGGGAGCGCTGTGTTCTCCATTCTGTTTTATGGGAGTTCCCAGTACAGGGGAGCGCTGTGTTCTCCATTCTGTTCTATGGGAGTTCCCCGGACAGGGGAGCGCTGTTTTCTCCATTCTCTCTATGGAATTCACAGTACAGAGGAGCGCTGTGTTCTCCCATTCTGTTCTATGGGAGTTCCAGTACAGGGGAGCGCTGTGTTCTCCTTCTGTCTATGGGAGTTCCCAGTACAGGGGAGCGCTGTGGTTCTCTCATTCTGTTTTATGGGAGTTCCCAGAAAAGGGGGGGCCCTTGTGTTCCCATTTTTTTTTTTTTATGGGAGTTCCCAGACAGGGGAGCGCTGTGTTTTTTTTTCTGGGGAGTTCCAGACAGGGGGAGCGCTGTGTTCTCCGTTCTGTTCTATGGATTCCCAGTACAGGGGAAAGCGCTGGTTCTGTTTCATGGAGTTCCCAGTACAGGGGGAAGCGCTGTTTCTCTCCATTCCCTCTAAAGGGATTTCCCCATAAGGGGGACGCTTGTGTTCTCTCCATTCCTCCTCTGAGAGTTCCCCTGGGGGGGACGCTGTTTTTCTCCATTCTTTTCAGGAAAATTATACAGTACAGGGGAGCGCTTGTTTTCCCATTCTGTTCTTGGGGTTCCCAGTACGGGGGGACGTGTTGTTCTCCATTCGTTTCATGGGGGGTTCCCCTACAGGGGGGGTTTGTGTTTCTCCATTTTGTTTCTTGGGATTCCCAGTACAGGGAGCGCTGTTTTTTCTGTTCGTTCTAGGGGGATTTTTTCCCGTACAGGGAGCCTTGTTCTCCATTCTTTTCTTTTGGGAGGTTCCCAGTACAGAGGGCCGGGAATGTTGACCATACTCAGAAGGCCCATAAAAAAATAAAGAGAGGTGCCGAATATGAGCGTCTCTCCACTCGAGCCAACATTTTCAGGGGCCCCTTTCCCCAAGATAGTGCGGTTCCCCCAGAAGGGGCCCAGGCCGAACAGACTTTGATGGCAAATAGCGCTGTGTTTCTATTCTGGTCTTGGGAGTTCCAAAGTACAGGGGAGGCTTGGTTTCTCCATTCTCCTCTATGGGATTCCCCGACAGGGGACCCCTGTGTTCCCATTCTTTCTTGGGAGTTCCCCCAGTACAGGAGAACCCCGGTCAAAATTTTATATTATTACATCTTTAATACACCCCATGATCCTTTATTTTGGCCTGCTCCCCCCCTGACATGGCTGCAAAATTAAGTTTTGCACCGGGGGATTCCCAAATCCTTCCCCATTCATTTTACCCGGGGTTTTTTTCCATTTAACATGTAGTCATTAATGGATTTTTCCTCCCATGTGATAACCTTGCTTTATCATTTTAAAAACCTAATCTGCCACTTCTCTCCCCCGGTCCCCAAATTATCCAACCCCTTTGTAAAAAAACATTATCCTTTTGTGTTGATTATTAAACGAGTTATTATCATCTGCAAGTGTGAAGTCTTAATAAAAATTTTTTAAAGAGAATGGGGGCCCAATACTGTCCCCACTATAACAGGGATCCTCCGGTATAACCATAATCACCACCCTTTTTTTTTCGATCACTAGCCATTATTCCCCACTTGCAAACATTTTCCCCCCATGAAAGCAATTTTCAGGGGTTGCTTGTGAATAAAGTTGAGCGAGTGCTCAGTTATTGGGGAAATTCCTAGGTGAATTGGGGGAAACACAGGAAAGGGGCACCGCCCCATCACATTTTTCGCCCCCGCAAAAACCGCTTGATAAAGTTTCCAGAATTAAAAAAAGGGTCAAAATAGCAAAAATGCCTTTGCTTGGATGGAGCAGAGGCAGAACCAGGTCTTTTAACTCCTTAACGACCGCCCGCCATCTTAAGATGTCGCTGTAGACTTCGGGGTTTGAGGCGGCCGGCGCCGCAGCTGCGCTATGATTGGGGATGTACTACACAGCTCTGTTCCAGAGCATCTCCTGCGAGCACCGGGGAGCGGAGGAAACCTCCGCAACCTGGTGCTTTAAACCATTGATTTCCACGGATCATCACAGCAGCGCAATCAAAGGGGTTCCCCCCGCTCTTCGGGTTATCGGAACGCCCGGGGACCCTACAGAAAACCGGGGAAAGGCGCACACTCGCCCTGGGACCAAGTAGCCCCAGAGCTGTCTGTTAAAACCCGGACCCGGACAGACTGTGTTGTCCTGATCATTGGGCCTTTTTGGTCAGACTGAAAAATTATAAAATATTACATATTGAATATGCATGCATTACTAAAAGTAAAAAAAAAATGTAAAACAGTTTCCCCCCTTTATGGGGTTTAAAAAAAAAAAAAAAAAAAAAAAAAAAATATTATATTATATATTAATTTATTTTAAACAAAAGTTAAAAAAAAGAATAAAAAAAAAAAAATGAAATAAAAAAATTTGTGCATATTTTTTACACAAACAAAAATAATGCCTAACATATTAGGTATCCACCGACCGGGTAATAACCTGCAAAATTTAATCAAGTTATTTTATTAAAGTGGAAATGGAAGGGTGTTAAAAAAATTTAAAAAAATAAAAAAAATTCGCAATTTTTTATAAGTGAATTAAAATATTCCCCATAAAGTAAAGGAAAAAAAGGGGGCTTTTTTTTTTTTTTTGGGGGGAGGGAAAAAATAAAAAATTTTTGGTTTTGGGGGGGGGGGTGGGGGCCGGGGGGGGGGGGGGGGGGGTGGGGGGTTTTGGGGGTTTTGGTGGGGGGGGGGGTGTCAGCAATGAGAGACGCAGCGGTCAGGCCACAAAGCGACAGCGGCCGGACAGGAGCCACTCCCTTCATCCTTGTTATAAGGAGAATAATCATCAAACTTCTTATTTCAGGAAACAGAACTTGGATCGGAGTCCTTGTGTTTGCTGCTGTATTTGCCGTCATTGTTGTGGCCTATCTATACTACAATCATCATCATCATCGGAGGAGGAGGAGGAGGTCGATTATCCATCCTTACTAATCACTGTTATCTGGTTATAATGATACTTCTCCTTTTCCCACGAAAAATACAAAAATTTTTATAATTATGGTTTGTATATAAGGTGCAGTGATAATCCGTCTCCCCCCCCATACACAAACAACAATACATCCCGCCACTCCATAAAAGAGGGTTACAAAGCATCACCGTCGCTCCGGGGGGCCCCCTACACAGTTTGGATTGAAAGTCAGTACATCCGTCTATCCGGGGCCAAAAACAGTAGGGGTTTGCAGAGTTTTCAGTGCATCCTCTGCTTCGAGGCTCCATACCAATAGGGTTTTCGAGGACATGACATCCGTCCCCCTCCGGGCCCCATACCAGTAGGATTAGCAAGGTGCAGTACATCCGTCTACTCCGGGGCCCCCCAAACAGTAGGGTTTTGCAGAGGGCATGAAACTGTCTGCTCCAGGCCCCAAAAACAGTAGGGTTAGCGGGTGCAGTGCATCTGTCGCTCCGGGGCCCCATTAACCCGAGGGGTTAGCAAGGTGCAGTGGGGATCCGTCTATCCCGGGGGCCCTACACAGTAGGGTTAAGAGGTTTCAGTGACATCCGTCCCGCTCCAGGGCCCCCTACACAGTAGGGGGGAGCAGAGGTGCATTGACATCCTTCCCCCCCGGGGCCCCATACACATTAGGGTTAGCAGAGGTGCAAATGACATCCTCTGCTCCGGGGGCCCCTACACTTAGGGGGGGTTTGCAGAGGTGCTGACATCCGCTGCTCCAGGGGCCCCCCTACACATAGGTTAGCAGGTTTCAGTGACTCCGTCTGCTCCAGGGCCCCAACATATAGGGTTAGCAGAGGGGCATGACATCCCTCTGCTCCGGGGCCCCTAACAGAGGGTTAGAGAGGGGCATGAGATCTGTCCCCGCTCCCGGGGCCCCCTAACAGTAGGGTTAGCAGAGGGGGGTGCATTTCTTCTCTCCCGGGGGGCCATACACAGTAGGGGGTTTGCAAGGGGCAGTGACATCCGTCTGCCCCGGGGGTCCATACACAGTAGGTTAGCAGAGGTGCAGTGACATCCTCTGCTCCCGGGCCCCATACGCAGTAGGGTTAGCAGAGGTGCGTAAACATCCGTCTGCTTGGGGCCCCCAAAACGTAGGGTTAGCAGAGGTGCGGTGACATCCTCTCTCCAGCCCCATACACAGAGGGGTTAGCAGAGGGCATGACATCCTCTGCCCCGGGGCCCCCTACACAAGGGTTAGTAGAGGTGCGTGACATCCGTCTGCTCCAGGGGCCCCCTACACAGTAGGGTTTTCAGAGGTGCGGTGACATCCTCTGATCCGGGCAGTGAAGATACCATTTCCCTGCCCAAAAATCCTGAGGGATTGTGTGCAGGCGGGGATCAAACACCTTATGACCTACTAAAACCAGCGCACCACATGGGACTTCTTTGATGATGTGTGACAGGAGTATCATCTCAGATTTTGGCCCTTTTCTGCAGTAAGGGGCTGGGGGGCTACGACATCCACACTTCCACTAAGGGGAACTTTATCTCCTCTAGGGGGGGTTTTCTGCCTAAAAGAGAAAAACATTTCTACCCGATATAGGGAAAAACACAATGACACTTGGGGGGCAGGGGAATGACCTTGGGGGGCAGGTAATGACGCTGCACTTGGGGGGGGATAATGACGTGACACTTGGGGGGCAGGGTAATGACGCGACACTTGGGGGGGAGGATAAGACGTGCACTTGGGGGGGAGGATAAAACGTGACACTTGGGGGCAGGAAAGAGCTGACACTTGGGGGCAGGGTAAAGACGCTGACACTTGGGGGGCGGATAAAGACGCGACACTTGGGGGGCAGATAATGACGCTGACATTGGGGGGGCAGGATAATGACGCTGACATTGGGGGGGAGGATAATGCCTGACACTTGGGGCAGGATAAAGGGGCAAAAACTTGGGGGGGAGGATAAGGACGCTGACACTTGGGAACGGTAAAACGCTGACACTTGGGGGACAGGATAATGACACTTGGGGGGACAGGATAATGACGCTGACACTTGGGGGGACAGGATAATGACGCTGACACTTGGGGGGGGCAGGATAATGAGGCTGACACTTGGGGGGGACAGGATAATGACGCTGACACTTGGGGGGAGAGGATAATGACGCTGACACTTGGGGGACAGGATAATGACGCTGACACTTGGGGGGAGCAGGATAATGACGCTGACACTTGGGGGAGCAGGATAATGAATCTGACACTTGGGGGGAGAAGGATAATGACGCTGACACTTGGGGGAGCAGGATAATGACGCTGACACTTGGGGGGGCAGGATAATGACGCTGACACTTGGGGGGAGCAGGATAATGACGCTGACAATAGGGAGGGCAGGATAATGACGCTGACACTTGGGGGAGCAGGATAATGACGCTGACACTTGGGGGGCAGGATAATGACGCTGACACTTGGGGGGGGGGGGGGCCGGATAATGACGCTGACACTTGGGGGAGGGGGGGCCGGGATAATGACGCTGACACGGGTGTGGGGGGGGGCAGGATAATGACGCGACCTGGTGATCGTGACTTGGGGGGGGGGATAATGAAACTTGGAACCTGATGGGACATTACTCAGAGTCTCCGTTTGGACCTCTTCTCTTGGTCTCTTTAGATCCTCCTCTCATCGCTCCGCTCCGGCCTCCGCTCACAGCTGATATCATCCTGCACGGAGCAATGACGGACCCACCCCAAGAATCTTTTTTTTTTTTTTTTGTTTTTTTTTTTTTTTTTTTTTTTTTTTTTTTTTTTTTTTTTTTTTTTTTTTTTTTTTTTTTGTTTTTTTTTTTTTTTTTTTTTCCTCCTACCGCCCCCCGGGCCCCCTTCCGCCAGCGAATCTCCTGCACGGAGCTTGACGGCCCCCCCAAAGAACCATGAGCGGCTGGAGTTGGACATTGATACTTTCTGTTTTATACTTTACATCCCCTGTACTTACGGACTGTGCTGTGATCCTCGGAATGAAAAAGCCATTTCTGTCTCTTTATTTTCAGGATCAGCCGGGGCCCCTAGAGCCAGGCCATAACATTGTATGTGTGGTCACAAGGGTCACACGTATGTGCTGCATATTGACCTATAGACCGTGTGGGTTTCTCACTCTGCTCTCTCGCTGTATTGTTAGAACTACAAGTACCAGCAGCATCATCACAATCTGAGCTCAGCTGCAGCCGTTCATCTACCTCTAAGGGCAATGTTCTCATTTAGGATGGAAGGTCTACCCCCCTGCAGCACCAGATGTGAGCACAACCCAGCATAAAGGGGGTCTAGGACAGTACTATAGCTTAAAGGGGTGTTCACCACTGATTGATCGATAGGACATACTATCAATGTCAGATAGGTGTGGCCCCAATCTGTAGGACCTGCACCTATCCGAAAGCCAGGCCCCCGAAACGCCCTGCTCTGAATGAAGTGGTGACTGCACATGTGCGGCCTCTCCACATCCACTTCAGGAACAGGTGGGTCTGCGCATGCGCTGTCATCACTTCATTCAGGGCAGGGAGTTTGGGCGGTCCTTTCCGCCTCTAGGACCACCACCTAGCTGACATTGATGACGTATCCTAGCGACATGTCATCAATGCGTATGATGGCAAAACCGCTTTAATATAGGTACTGTGCAGTGTCCATATATAGAGGACAGGAGAAGTGGTACTGTGCAGTGTCCATATATAGAGGACAGGAGAAGTGGTACTGTGCAGTGTCCATATATAGAGAGAACAGGAGAAGTGGTACTGTGCAGTGTCCATATATAGAGGACAGGAGAAGTGGTACTGTGCAGTGTCCATATATAGAGGATAGGAGAAGTGGTACTGTGCAGTGTCCATATATAGAGGATAGGACAAGTGGTACTGTGCAGTGTCCATATATAGAGGATAGGACAAGTGGTACTGTGCAGTGTCCATATATAGAGGACAGGAGAAGTGGTACTGTGCAGTGTCCATATATAGAGGATAGGAGAAGTGGTACTGTGCAGTGTCCAGATATAGAGGACAGGAGAAGTGGTACTGTGCAGTGTCCAGATATAGAGGATAGGAGAAGTGGTACTGTGCAGTGTCCATATAGAGGGCAGGAGAAGCGGTACTGTGCAGTGTCCATATAGAGACGGCAGGAGAAGCGGTACTGTGCAGTGTCCATACATAGAGGATAGGAGAAGTGGTACTGTGCAGTGTCCATATATAGAGGATAGGACAAGTGGTACTGTGCAGTGTCCTATATAAGAGGACAGGAAAAAGTGGTTTCTGTGCAGTGTCCATTTTATAGAGGACAGGACAAATGGTACTGTGCAGTTTCCATATATAGAGGACAGGACAAGTTGGTACGTGGGAGTGTCCATATATAGAGGATAGGACAAGTGGTACTGTGCAGTGTCCATATATAGAGGATAGGACAAGTGGTACTGTGCAGTTTCCATATATAGAGGACAGGAGAAGTGGTACTGTGCAGTGTCCATATATAGAGGACAGGAGAAGTGGTACTGTGCAGTGTCCATATATAGAGGGGGCAGGACAAGTGGTACTGTGCAGTGTCCATATATAGAGGATAGGACAAGTGGTACTGTGCAGTGTCTATATATAGAGGATAGGACAAGTGGTACTGTGCAGTGTCCATATATAGAGGATAGGACAAGTGGTACTGTGCAGTGTCCATATATAGAGGAGAGGACAAGTGGTACTGTGCAGTGTCCATATATAGAGGATAGGACAAGTGGTACTGTGCAGTGTCCATATAAAAGAGGATAGGACAAGTGGACTGTGGCAGTGTCCATATATAGAGGATAGGACAAGTGGTACTGTGCAGTGTCCATAATATAGAGATAGGCAGTGGTACGTGGCAGTGTCCATATATAGAGGATAGGACAAGTGGTACTGTGCAGTGTCCATATATAGAGGATAGGAGAAGTGGTACTGTGCAGTGTCCATATATAGAGGACAGAAGAAGTGGTACTGTGCAGTGTCTATATTTACAGAAGAGAACAAGTGGTACTGTGCAGTGTCCATATATAGAGGATAGGAGAAGTGGTACTGTGCAGTGTCCATATATAGAGGACAGGAGAAGTGGTACTGTGCAGTGTCTATATTGACAGAAGAGAACAAGTGGTACTGTGCAGTGTCTATATATAGAGGACAGGAGAAGTGGTACTGTGCAGTGTCTATATTTACAGAAGAGAAGAAGTGGTACTGTGCAGTGTCCATATATAGAGGACAGGAGAAGTGGTACTGTGCAGTGTCTATATTTACAGAAGAGAAGAAGTGGTACTGTGCAGTGTCAATAGATAGAGGACAGGAGAAGCGGTACTGTGCATGTCTATATTGACAGAAGAGAACAAGTGGTTTCTGTGCATTGCCATATATAGAGGACAGGAGAAGTGGTACTGTGCATTGTATATATTTACTGAAGTGAAGACGTGGTACTGTGCAGTGTCCATATATAGAGGACAGGAGAAGTGGTACTGTGCAGTGTCTATATTTACAGAAGAGAACAAGTGGTACTGTGCATTGTCTATATTTACAGAAGAGAACAAGTGGTACTGTGCAGTGTCGATATTTACAGAAGAGAACAAGGGTTACTGTGCTGTGTCCAATTATAGAGGACAGGAAAGTGGTACTGTGCCCGTGTCTATATTTACAGAAGAGAAGTGGTACTGTGCAGTGTCCATATATAGAGGACAGGAGAAGTGGTACTGTGGGAGTGTCTATATTGACAGAAGAGAACAAAGTTTTACTGTGCATTGTCCATAATAGGGGGACAGTTTGAAGTGGTACTGTGCAGTATCTAATTTTACAGAAAAGAAATTTTGGTACTGTGCATTGTCCCTATATAGAGGACAGATAAGTGGTATTGTGCAGTGTCTATATTGACCGAAAGAGAACAAGTGGTTACTGTGCTGTGTCCATATATAGAGGACAGGAGAAGTGGTACTGGCAGTGTTTATATTGACAGAAGAGAACAAGGGGTTACTGTGAAGTGTTATATATAAAAGGCCCGGGAGAAGTGGTACTGTGCAGTTCTATATTTACAGAAGAGAAGAAGTGGTACTGTGCAGTGTCCATATATAGAGGACAGGAGAAGTGGTACTGTGCAGTGTCTAACACTATGTCAGCCAGCGAGGGGCGCAATGTATCCTGCCACTTTCCATATACTTTTACATAGCATTAATAGGGTTCAGGTTAAAGGGGTTCTCCACAAAAGATAAAACAATCACACGACATTGGGGCCAGGATGAGCACAAAAGAAAAGGAACCTGATCCTTCCCTTCCGCTCCCCCACCACTGCCGCTCCGCAGCTCCCGGGATCCCCCACCACTGCCGCTCCGCAGCTCCCGGGATCCCCCACCACTGCCGCTCCGCAGCTCCCGGGATCCCCCACCACTGCCGCTCCGCCGCTCCCGGGATCCCCCTCACTCTTGTCTCAACAAAGAGGAGAGGCTCGCACTCCATTCACTTACAATGGAAGGCGAGCATCCCCTGCGAGTCAGGACAAGGAGGGGAGCTCCGGGGCAGCAGTGGTGGAGGATCGGAAGGTGAGTATCCGTTTTTTTTTTTTCTTTTATGCCCTCCCTGGCCGCAATGTCGTGTGATTGATTTATTTATTTTTTAGTGGACGACCCCTTTAAAAATTCCCTTGTTACATAAGATTGTTTTACTACTGCAGGCGCAAAGCCTCATGGGAGTGGTCTCGCTTTACATCATGTTGTAAATATATTTGTCCACATTTTAGATATTAAGATAAACTGTAAAATGTATTCAAATATTAATAAAACAAGTGAAATTACAAGATCATAGACCAAGAGGAAACGCTGTTCGGGGGGGAGGAGGGAGGTATTTTTTTTTTATGAAAAATATTTATTAACAATCAGTTGTCAAAAAATAAGCATAAGATATATCAATGAGCCACAATGTATAACACATTTGTCATACGTAACATGCAAGAAGAAACAAAGCACAGGCTAAGCTATGCTAAACATCTCATGGGGGGTAGTCCCCCAAATCTCCATTTTTTTTTACAGGTTAAAGGGGTTGTCTCTCTACAGGGATTGCTGCTTTTAATGTTAAAGGTGTTGCAGAAACAAGTCACTTTGCAATATGTGTCCATTAACAGTGTCCTACCTATTCCTAGATATCCCCTCTTGTATGGGCTGCACAGCTCCTCAGGTCGCTATAGCTACAGACCTGTTTACTCTCTCCTGATAGGCTGCCAGTGCTGGTTGCTACAGCTACAGACCTGTTTGAGCTCTCATGATAGGCTGCCAGCACTGGTTGCTACAGCTACAGACCTGTTCGATCTCTCCTGATAGGCTGCCAGCACTGGTTGCTATAGCTACAGACCTGTTTGATCTCTCCTGATAGGCTGCCAGCACTGGTTGCTATAGCTACAGACCTGTTCTCTCTCTCCTGATAGGCTGTCAGCGCTGGTTGCTATAGCTACAGACCTGGCTTCTACTGCAGCCTAGTAGAAGCCAGTAAACACGCCCCTGCATTCAAAATGATATTAAGAAAATAGGACTGAGGTGAGATGAATCGATGCAGTGAGACAACCCCTTTAAATTTACATTTCAAGGGATGTTCCAAAACATCTCCTCAATCTGCCCTCCAGTCACATCCAAAGCTGCAATTGGAACGGTACTGGTGTTCAGACAGCAGAACAGGACATGGTGGTTCAGTCTGTACAGAGGTGCAGTAGCTGGTGGGGGGGGGATCTCCTGCAGGTGCCTTCTGCCCGGGTTTAGTGGGGTCCATCTCTTTTAAGCATGGGTCTGTGAGAGATGGCACTTTTTTGGGTAGCACAGTTGTACTTGTTTCTGCAGCTGGCTGAGGAGCACATCTTTAGGGTTTTTGGTGGGGGACCATGCCCTGTACCAAAACCTGACATCACCCACAATGCATTGGCCACGGCCCTGCACGATGGCAGATCCAAACTCAGTGGCCCTACCTGTACTAGGACCGGTCCACCATCAAACTGGGACTGGAGAGCTGGAGTCAGTCATGAACTGGAAGTGCAGCTTTGGAGGTGACTAGAGAAGACGCGTAGTCCAGGATCCCACATGGATACGATCTCTGA
Organism: Phyllomedusa bahiana; assembly: GCA_025379985.1. Taxonomy (NCBI): domain Eukaryota; kingdom Metazoa; phylum Chordata; class Amphibia; order Anura; family Hylidae; genus Phyllomedusa; species Phyllomedusa bahiana. The sequence continues at coordinate 81,709 of JAODAL010011025.1, read as the reverse complement.
AGAGAGAAGAGCCCCCACAAAAGCTGATCCCCGCCGGCTCCTCCAGAGCTCCAGGAGCAGTGTCCATCTTCTCCCAAGTGAGTTTTGTTCCTAGCATCAGCCCGGGTGACGAGGCCGAATGTCGAGGAGCTTGAAAACATCCTTGGCCTCTCTCCTGGAGTAAAGGAACCCGACAGTCGCACACATTGGGATGATGAAAGAGGTTGTCTCACTACAGACAATGATGGTGTTTGGCTAAGATTTGCCATTGACGTCTGATAGGGGGAGGTTCCAGGTCTGTAGCTATAGCAACCAGCACAGGCAGCCTATCATGAGAGATCAAACAGGTCTGTAGCTATAGCAACCAGTGCTGACAGCCTATCAAGAGAGATTGAACAGGTTTGTAGTTATAGCGACCAGCGCTGGCAGCCTATCAGGAGAGATCAACATGTCTGTAGCTATAGCAACCAGCGCTGGCAGCCTATCAAGAGAGATGTAACAGGTCTGTAGCTATAGCAACCAGTGCTGGCAGCCTATCAGGAGAGATGGAACAGGTCTGTAGCTATAGCAACCAGCGCTGGCAGCCTATCAAGAGAGATGTAACAGGTCTGTAGCTATAGCAACCAGTGCTGGCAGCCTATCAGGAGAGATTGAACAGGTCTGTAGCTATAGCGACCAGCGCTGGCAGCCTATCAGGAGAGATCGAACAGGTATGTAGCTATAGGAACCAGTGCTGTCAGCCTATCATGAGAGATTGAACAGGTCTGTAGCTATAGCAACCAGTGCTGGCAGCCTATCAGGAGAGATTGAACAGGTCTGTAGCTATAGCAACCAGTGCTGGCAGCCTATCAGGAGAGATCGAACAGGTCTGTAGCTATAGCGACCTGAGGAGCTGATGCAGCCCATACAAGAGGGGATATCTAGGAATATTTAGGACACTGCTAATAGACACATATTGCAAAGTGACTTGTTTTTGCAAGATCATTAACATAAAAAGCAGCGATCCCTGTAGCGAAACAACCCCTTTAATGCCTCAATTCTGACCAAGTTCTCACAGCTTCCAGTCTGCAGGGTCCTGATGAACGGCAACAGTCTATGGGGTGTCAAACTGCGACCCTCCAACTGTTGGGAAACTACAACTCCCATCATGCCCACTGTTATAGCTTATACAAATGCATGATGGGAGTTGTAGTTTCCCAACAGCTGGAGGGCCGCAGTTTGACACCTGTGGTCTACAGTATTGGGCCCGGTTCACACTTGCATCAGAGGTTCCATCTGGAATAACCAACAAGAGTCACTATTTTTCCATCTTAACAATGGACGCCAGGGCCTGCCGGACCCATTGTCATGAATAGGGTCCCTCGGGCGCTGTGGGTGTCATTTGTGAACCAGACCCCGAGGTGTCTGTGATGGAGATTCCAAATGTGAACCGCGCCGTACACAGAAATGGTTAAGGATGAACGAAAAACCCCTTCAAGGGAACAAAGCAGTGACACCTATTAGAAGGAGGAGATGAAGCACAACGCTCTTCCTTGGAGCTTATTTGAATATTCAAATTTAAATGGACCAATCACGGTTTGTAGGGCTCAGCACGGCATCATGGGGTCTCCCTAATGAGGAACATTAACCCTTCTGAGCTACAGCTGAGGCCGCACTGAGCATTCAATGGGGTTAATTGTTTACCTAAGAATGAAGTGGAAACACCTGGAAACCCTCAAAGGAGTCTGAAAACTTCTCCTGAGGCCCAAGAGGAGCGAGATGGAGGCTGTTCCACCTCAGGAGGTTTATAACACCTTGTACTGTTATTAAACAAGGAGTCCTCTTCATCCTCTACCAAGGGGTTGGTTTGCTTACACTGCCAGTCACTGTTTCCAGGCTCTTTGGGGGGTTGGACTAGACTTTAAGGAGCAAAGCTTCCAATAGGAGCTTCTGGAGCTTTAGTTCAATTTTCTTGGATTTTCTTGAACGTCTCGTTTGATCCTGAATGAGATCTTCTCTGGTGTCCATCTCACGCTTGGAGGATTTCATGTCTCCAGTCCATGTTTGCTGCCAACTGAGAGCACAGCAAAGCCGGGGGGGTCAACCATCGTGCTGTGGTGCAGGTGATGCCAGATTAATTTGTAGGCCGTGGTCTAAACACTACAGCGCCCCCTTCTGGTGCTGGTGCTGAAGAGCATGTAGGTGATCCCATAGTAATATATAAGCCATGGTGTAAACACTACAGGTTCAGTCTATACAGCGCCCCCTTTTGATCCAGTGGCTGAAGCACAGGTAGGTGATAAAGGCCATAGTCTAAACACTGCAGCTCCAGGGGGCACAGCGTCCCTTGCTGGTCCAATGGAGAATAGCATGTAGGGGATGTCAGAGTGATATATATATAGACAACTGTGCAAACACTGCAGCTTCACCATACACAGCGCCCCCTACTGGTTCACTAGCTGAATGGCATGGAGGTGATGCCAGAGTGATATATAGGCCATTGTATAAACATTACGGCATCAGGAAGCACAGTGCCCCCTTCTGGTCCAGTGGCTGATTATAAGGTAGGTGATACCATGTTAATATATAGGCCATGGTCTGGACACTGTAGCTTCGCCATACACAGCGCCCCCTTCTGGTCCAGACGCTGAAGAGCATGGAGGTGATGCCAGATTGATCTATATAGGTCATTGTGTAAACACTGCAGCTTCACCCTACACAGTGCCCCCTATTGTTTCACTGGATGAATAGCATGGAGGTGATGCCAGAGTGATATATAGGCCAGTGTGTAAACATTACAGCATCAGATTACATAGCGCCCCCTTCTGGTAGAGTGACTGAATAGAAGGTAGGTGATACCATGTTAATAAATAGCCCATGGTCTGAACACTAAAGCTTTACCAAATGTAGCGCCCCCATCTGGTCCAGACGCTGAAGAGCAGGTAGTTGATGCCATGTTAGTATATAGGCCTCAGTCTAAACACTACAATGTTTAGGATATATCATGCCCCCTGCTGGTTCAGTGGCTGATGAGCATGTAGGTGATTCCATAGTAATATATAAGCCATGATCTAAACACTACAGGTTCAAAATACACAGCACCCCCTACTTATCAGGTAGGTGATGCCAAGATACACAGCACCCCCTTGTGGTCCAGTGGCTGAAGAGCAAGTAGGCGATGCCATAGTAATATATAAGCCATGGTGTAAAGACTACAGGTTCAGAGTATACAGCGCCCGCTATAAGTGGAGTAGCTGAAGAGCAGGTAGCTGATGCTACATTAATATATATATAAGCCATGGTCTAAACCGGGGGTTTCAAACTGCGTCCCTCCAGCTGTTGGGAAACTACAACTCAAATCATGCCCACTGTTGTAGATTATACAAATGCATGATGGGAGTTGTAGTTTCCCAACAGCTGGAGGGCCGCAGTTTGACACCTGTGGGCTAAACACTGCAGCCCCAAGATACACAGCGCCCCTTTGTGGTCCAGTGGCTGAAGAGCAGGTAGGTGATGCCAGATTCATTTATTGGTCACAGTCTTAACACAACAGCTTCAGAATACACAGCGCTCCCTACTGATTCAGTGGCTGGAGCGCATGTAGGTGATGCCATAGTAATATATAAGCCATGGTGTAAACACTACAGGTTCAGAATATACAGCGCCCCCTTCTGGTCCAGTGGCTGAAGCTCATGTAGGTAATACCATGTCAGTATAAAGGCTGAACACAGCGCCCCCTTCTGGTAGAGTGGATGAAGCACAGGTAGGTGATGCCATGTTAGTATAGAGGCTGAACACAGCGCCCCCTTCTGATAGAGTGGATGAAGAACAGGTAGGTGATGCCATGTTAGTATATAGGCTGTGGTTTGAACACAGCACCCCCTTCTGGTCCAGTGGCTTAAGCGTAGGTAGGTAATGTCATGTTAGTATATAGGCTATGGTCTGAAAACAGCGCCCCCTTCTGGTCCAGCGCAGGTAGGTGATGCCATGTTAATATATAGTCTTAACACAGCGCCCCCTTCTGGTCCAGTGGCTGAAGCGCAGGTAGATGATGCCATGTTAGTATAGAGGCTATGGTCTGAACACAGCACCCTCTTCTGGTCCAGCGCAAGTAGTTGATGCCATGTTAGTATATAGGCTGAACACATCGCCCCCTTCTGGTTCAGTGGCTGAAGCGCAGGTAGGTGATGCCATTTTAGTATATAGGCTATGGTCTGAACACAGCGCCCCCCTTCTGGTTCAGCACAGGTAGGTGATGCCATGTTAGTATATAGGCTGAACACAGCGCCCCCTTCTGGTCCAGTGGCTGAAGCACAGGTAGGTGATGCCATGTTAGTATAGTATAGTATATAGTTAGTATAGTATAGTGAACACAGTGCCCCCTTCTGGTGCTGTTTGGTCTGTCAGAATGCCTTCAGCTAGTGCCCCCTGCTGGCCACTCCCCTATCCTCTCCCAGGGATGCACTTGTCTATAGCCCAGTCCTGTATATTCAGATTTCTTGTCACTTCCTTCTTGCTGCAGTTTTACAGGGTTTTGCAGCACAACCGCACCGTGTGCCGCACCCGCGCTCTGGCGTCAGGAGCCTGGATCTGATAACCCGGCCGTGATGAATGTGGCCCTCGCCCTCCTCTACTCTCCAGCATGGAAGTAACCTCACCCTACACCTCTAGGATAAGATTAGCACCGCTCTCCCGCCAGCTTTCTAGTTTGCTTGTATTTGACGACCGATTGCTAATAAATATGTTCAATCAAACCTTTGTCTTACTGATTTGCATATTTCCCATAATGCATTGCTGGCTCTCTGCCATAATCAGACGGGAAACATCATAATACCTCACATTCTGCTCGCCATAAGTGATGTAGGTGTCCTTGAAGTGGGCCAGTAGCAGGTTCTTCATGTGGGTTAGTTGTATGGACTTTTTATTGAAAAACTAGTTGTTGAGTTTGTTATTTTGACAATATATGAATAAAATTTCCTTTAAATAAAGAAACATAGTTGTTTCAACAAAACACATATTAGATATTTTATTCTGTAAACGCAGACTGATTGCTTTCTTCCATGTAATAAAGATCTTGAAATCGTGAGAATATATTATAATAGAACACGGGATTGAGTTTAACTTCTTAGAAGACTCTTAAAAAAGTTTTTGAAATAATTAGAAAAAATGTAATGAATTCTTTTATTTATACTCCTTTATGTTATTTGTATCCTTTCTAATTTGCATGAATTCCCAGAATGCAGTGCAGGAGTCGCTCTTTGAAACTCGCCTTAAGTTAACAGAGTAGTGGATTGAGTTACTCCTGTGAGTGGCCACTGCGTGGATGAAGAGGGGCTTCTGTCCTCATAGAGTCCATGGGGGCCAGGCCTGCTGATTGCTGGAGGGTCTGCACTTCTGCCACCACTTTATATAGCTGGAGGCCCTGCATTGCTGCCACCACTTTATATAGCTGGAGGCCCTGCATTGCTGCCACTGCTTCATGTTGGTGGTGGTGTATCCAGCAGTGGCAGGCCTGCTGACAGCCCTGCAGTCCCACTGCTGCGTCATGTGGCAGTGCAGGATAGGAGTGTTGTCAAAGCCTGTTAAGTCCCACACCGACCATCGCGCGAGGTGGAAGAAGTGGACATATTTGTACCCTGAAATAGTTTATTTGAAATATTGAAATGTTGGTTTTTATTTATTTTAATTACAAAATTTTAAATGCAAAATAAAATATTTTTATGCAAATGAAAAATTTATATAAGCTCCACCCACCTCATTAGCATACATTAAAATCCAATATTTTGACTTTTTACCTACTAGGAAGCTGTTCCTGGCACGACTTTTTTGCTGTGCATTTATGCAAATCTATGCAAATCAGCACATTCTGATTGGCCGAAAGCCTAAGTCATGCAGATTTATGCAAATGTATGTAAATCTATGCAAATCTATGTAAATTTATGCTAACCAATGCAAATTTGTGTAAATCCATGCAAATGAATGCATAATGAAATGTATTATGGGTAGTCACATATATTCAACTCCTCGCCTTAAGTTAGGTGCGGAGTGGCTAGATAGTACCCCTGTGAGTGCGAGCCACTCTTTACAGAGTGACTTTTGTACTCTTGATGCTTATTGTTGGCTGGAACAGGCCTGCTGCTGGCGGGAGGCCCTGCACTGCTACCTTAAAAAGGTAGCAATGCCTCCTGCCATTGTCAGTAGAGCTCGCTTGTTACTGCACCATGTAGTAGCAAAGCTTCCAACTGAATTTGAGAGATGCTAGCCTCTTGATGAGCTGGAAGCATTGCTGCTACACCATGGAGCAGTAACACTATGTCTAACACTACCGACAGCTTGGAAGCAATGCAACAACACAATGTCATGGCATAGCTTCTATTTTGCATGCCTGCAGATTCAAGTCTGCAAATGCTATGGAAGCGCTACTATTACAAACAGTATAAAACACATGAAGTATATGTATTAGATCCACATCTGCTGCATGGTTGACGTTTGGTTCTCCATGGGGTGGTGCAGAGTTGAGCTTCCATCAATGGTGGCATTTCTGCTTGATGGTTTCTGGTCACAACTGTTCTTCCATTAAACCTGTATAAGAGAATAAGAGCATTATATATTTGATATATATATGATATTTGATCACTGAGTGCAGGGATTTCTTACAGGAGTACAGTCATTGTAATTTAATAGAGGGAGCATCTCTAGAGCTGGATGGAGCCCGGTCCTGTCTATATGTTTTACCCCCACAAATAAAACCTATACTGCTGAAACAAAGCAAACCACGCTAGTTGTAGCCTATGAGATACTGTATAGGTGCAGCCTCAGTAGTGAGAGGTTAGCATCATCTATAGCCTATGAGATTCTGTATAGGTGCAGCCTCAGTAGTGAGAGGTTAGCATCATCTATAGCCTATGAGATACTGTATAGGTGCAGCCTCAGTAGTGAGAGGTTAGCATCATCTATTACCTATTAAGTCCTTACCAACATTAGACATAAGATCATATCAGTAAGTGTGTATGGAGGGGGCTCACTACCCCGGCTCAGACAACTCCCATCTCATTTCACCAATAATACACTGTAGTAAACATGACCATGGAATCTAAATCTTAAAAAGATCCATTGTGGCCCCCAGAATGTCAACCAGTTGCTTCCATGTCTGTCATCTATTACACCCTGCCTAAGCAAAGCACAGTGTAATAGGAAGGCCATATTAGAACACTAAGGTACAATACTATTGTATTACATAACAATGTACAGGTGATTGCGCCCCCCAGTGGTCAAATATTCTAGGGAGACTAAATTAGAACACTAAGAACACTATATTAGAACACTATAGAACTCTATATTAGAACACTATATCAGAACACTAAGTTTCAATACTATTGTATTACATAACAGTGTACAGGTGATTGCGCCCCCCAGTGGTCACATATTCTAGGGAGACTAAATTAGAACACTAAGGACACTATATTAGAACACTAAGGTACAATACTATTGTATTACATAACAGTCTACAGGTGATTGCGCCCCCCAGTGGTCAAATATTCTAGGGAGACTAAATTAGAACACTAAGGACACTATATTAGAACACTAAGGTACAATACTATTGTATTACATAACAGTGTACAGGTGATTGCGCCCCCACAGTGGTCAAATATTCTAGGGAGACTAAAAGTCCAAATTTTAAAATACAAATAAATGAAAAAATAAAATTCACAATATTTTATACATAAAAACTGTAATAAAAAAGGTTAAACAATTTGTATCTCTACGTCTTATCTATTAAAAAATAAAAAGTATCCACTGTACAAAGGGAAATACATAGGGAAATAAAAAGACATGGGCGTCCTATAGAGTGACCTACTGATCATAACATGAGCTTCTTAGTATACTTCAATCAAATGGTATAGGAAAAAGGAAGTACCCAATGCCAAAATTGTTGGGGATACCCAGGGGTGCCATTAGGGCAGAACTGGCAGTACTCCTGTCAAGGGAGAAGGTGGCCACTAATATGGTGCAAGATAGGAACTGATGACGGGCCAGATGCTCCCACTCTATGGGCCCAGAAACTATTTATAGTTGCCCTTTTTTAACCACTTTGCATTCACCTCAAAAAACTACTATGAACAAATTATCAAAAAACTCCAAAAACATGGAATACTTTGTGATCAAACTACATAGAGAGCTCGTTTAAGTGGGTCCCTGTGATAATAGTTGCAGCACTGCATGGCGATCACTGCTGAAGCAATGGCAACACCCGCAAAGGGTACAACCCAATACCCCAACTGGATTGGACCCCTGGCTGGCTCCAAGCCACAGCAGCGCACAGGCAAAGCATTGCTCAGGCAACAATGGCCACCATACAGCACGAAAACCAAAGGAAAGGATCACACTCACCTTTCTATGAGCTCCCAGGAAGTAGACTGAAAGAAAAAGGGCAGTGGCTGCGGCAATCTCCTGCTAACTGACAACACCTTTGCTAGATGGGAGGAGGCTGAGACCAAGGCAAAAGCAAAGGAAAACCAGAGGGATTGTTTGTTGGAACGTATTCACATTGGGAGAGAAAAAAAAAACCGCACATCCACATATTACAGATCTACTGCTCAGCAAAGAGTTATAGCAATGAGCATGAAGGTCACGTATGCCTTCTGATTAAATAGTATAAACCAAATTGCTGCTGGAGAAAAAGGAAATGTTGAAATTTTGGGTAGGATCACTTTGCCTCTCCTAAAAAATTGGTATCAAAGAGTCACAAGTATCCGAAACAGTAACAATAAACATTACACTTAACACAGGAAAAAAAAACCTCACTTAGATCCATCAGTCCTACAAGAAGGTGCACATCATGCAGACCGAAAAAGGTCACTATACAATACTACCGTATATAGAGCTGAAATAGCAGCAACATACAATACTACTATATATAGAGCGGAAATAACAGCAACATACAATACTACCACATAAAGAGCCAAAATAAAGGCAATATACAATACTACCGTATATAGAGCTGAAATAATAGCAATATACAATACTACCATATACAGAGCTGAAATAATAACAATATACAATACTACTATATACAGAGCTGAAATAATAGCAATATACAATACTACTATATACAGAGCTGAAATAATAGCAATATACAATACTACCATATAAAGAGCTGAAATAATAGCAATATACAATACTACCATATACAGAGCTGAAATAATAACAATATACAATACTACCGTATATAGAGCTGAAATAGCAGCAACATACAATACTAAAACATAAAGAGACAAAATAATAGCAAAATACAATACTACCGTCTAAAGAGCTGAAATAACAACAACATACAATACTACTATATATAGAGCTGAAATAACAGCAACATACAATACTACCACATAAATAGCCGAAATAAAGGCAATATACAATACTACCACATAAAGAGCAAAAATAATAGCAATATACAATACTACCATATACTGAGCTGAAATAATCGCGATATACAATACTACCATATAAAGAGCCAAAATAAAGGCAATATACAATACTACCGTATATAGAGCTGAAATAATAGCGATATACAATACTACAGTATATAAGGCTAAAATTAGAGTAATATACAATGGTACCATAAAAAGAGCTGAAATAACAGCAACATACAATACTACAACATAAATGGCCAAAATAATAGCGATATACAATACTGAAATAATAAGAGCTGAAATAATAGTGATACACAATACATATACAATGATAGAAAATAATAGCGATATACAATACTACCACATAAATAGCCAAAATAATAGCAATATACAATACTACTATATACAGAGCTGAAATATTAGAGAGATATAATACTACCACATAAATAGCCAAAATGATAGTAATATACAATAGTGCCGTATATAGAACTAAAATAATAGTGATATACAATACTACTGTATACAGAGCTGAAATAATAGCAATATACAATACTACCGTATAGAGCTGAAATAATAGCAACATACAATACTACCACATAAAGAGCCAAAATAATAGCAATATACAATATTACCGTATATTGGGCTAAAATAATAGACGCATACAAAACTACCGTATAATAGCAATATACAATACTACCATATACAGAGCTGAAATAATAGCGATATACAATACTACTGTATATAAGGCTAAAATGATAGTAATATACAATAGCACCATATATAGAGCTGAAATAATAGCAATATACAAAATATATACAATAATATCACATAAATAAACAAGATAATAGAGATATACAATACTACTGTATATACGGTTAAAATGATAGCAACAGCCAATACTACCATATATACAGCTGAAATAATAGTGATATCCAATACTTCTGTATATAAGGCTAAAATGATATTTTTGAATATACTGGCTTCTGCTGGCCTGCAGTGAAAAGCTGCTGAGGACACCAGGTCTGTAGCTATAGCGACCAGTGCTGGCAGCCTATCAGGAGAGATCAAACAGGTCTGCAGCTATAGTGACCTGAGGAGCTGATGCAGCCCATACAAGAGGGGATATCTAGGAATAGGTAGGACACTGTTAATGGACACATACTGCAAAGTGACTTGTTTTTGCAAGAACTTTAGCATAAAAAGCATCAATCTCTGTAGAGAGACAACCCCTTTAAGGGCATGGTAGGTGCGCCCCTTTAAAGATCTTCTATAATAGACTGTATACTTACTTATACCTACAAGTAGGCAATAAAACCCCCTGGACATGTCTTGCGTGTCCATGAGGAGCTTCCCAACATATACCCTAAACATACAAGAAAAGCATAATGTGAACAGCCCATGACAGCCAGAGACCAAGGACCTCATTTATCAACACTAATTGTAAAACTGCCTGTGTTGTCCCTAGCAACCGACCAGAGCTCATAGCAACCAATTAGAGCCCATAGCAGTCAGTGCTCAAAGCAACCAATCAGAGCCCTTCTGTCATTTTTTTTTAAACTGTGCTGGAAAAATCTGGCCTTTGACCGGTTGCTATGGGCTCTGGTCGGTTGCTATGGGCAATAAAGACAGTCTTACTGTTAGACAGGTTTGAAAAAATGAGGCCAAATCTATATTTCACCTAAGGTAGGGTTATGCTCTGTGCATATAGAGAGGGCAGTTGTGGGTTTATCATGGTTTTGTCATGTTTTTCAGTAAAACCAAAGCATATTTTCAGCAAAGTCACCATGAAACGGTGAGTAGACGTATTGGTATAAACCAGTCCCACAGCTCTAGGGGGTAACATTTTTCCCATTCACACGCACCTGTTATATCGATTCTATGTCATGTAGTCTCCCAAAATAGCAGAAGTTCAGCAGGGGGCATCTCACCTCTGATAGCAGGTATCACTTGCTAGTAGGTCTAAGAAGGCGGCACAAAGGGGTGATGTTCTTCATTGGAGAGAGCACCATGAAGATATATGGAGACTCACAAACAAGCAATGGGGCAATAAAATGTAATATTCAAATAAGTTAAAGGGAAGAGAGCTCCAGCGCCCCCTGCTGAGAGTACTGTTCCTCAATAGGGTTGTACCACCATATACATATACCCAGAACTGGGACCCCCCCAATCACTAAGATGGGGGCCCTGAGGAAGGAAGGAAGTCTTGGAACGGAGCCGAGGTCGATTCATCATCTCTGTTGGTTCCATAGACTTAGAATGGAGCAAGAGTGCACATGTTCTACCACTATTCCAATGTAAGACTTCAGGAGACCTGGGGCCCCTGTTTTAGGGATTAGCGGAGGTCCCAGTGTTAAATGTGATAGGTAATCCATGTCTATGGTGGTGCAACCCCTTTAAAGTGACATCTGACCCTCCAAAAAGCCTTGGAACATGAATGGGTGTTTGAAGCCAAACCAGTTACTCATCCGCAGACAGCTGTTTTGGGGGATTTGGTCCAGAAAGGGGCACATTACAGGGCTTGAAAAAATATCTTCCCTCTCCACCCTCTCTCCAGCCTGTCAGTGCTAACCCAGCCATCAAAAGTGAGAGTAAACGCTGTGTATACAGGATATTAGAGTATAAGCCTATTAGGATGCAAAGACCACACAGCTTAAATGGGTATTCTTTCCTTGTAGATTGTAAGCCCTCGCGGGCAGGGTCCTCTCTCCCTCTGTACCAGTTGTTAGTCACTTATTGTCACCATTGTACTCGTTTGACTTATGTTATGTAGGTGCCCCTCGAATGTACAGCGCCCTGGAACCAATGGCTCTAAAATATATAATAATAATATTCCAATATAATTGGAGCTTTAAAGTGAACCTGTCAGGTGCTTTATGCTGCTCAACTCCTCTCCTCTATCATATAACCCTATATATCACAGAGCTCCTCTCCTCTATCATATAACCCTATATATCACAGAGCTCCTCTCCTCTATCATATAACCCTATATATCACAGAGCTCCTCTCCTCTATCATATAACCCTATATATCACAGAGCTCCTCTCCTCTATCATATAACCCTATATCACAGAGCTCAGCTTCTCTCCTCTATCATATAACCCTATTATCACAGAGCTCAGCTTCTCTCCTCTATAAATATAACCCTATATATCACAGAGCTCAGCTCCTCTCCTCTATCATATAACCCTATATATCACAGAGCTCAGCTCCTCTCCTCTATCATATAACCCTATATATCACAGAGCTCAGCTCCTCTCCTCTATCATATAACCCTATATATCACAGAGCTCAGCTCCTCTCCTCTATCATATAACCCTATATATCCAGAGCTCAGCTCCTCTCCTCTATCATATAACCCTATATATCACAGAGCTCAGCTCCTCTCATCTATCATATAACCCTATATATCACAGAGCTCAGCTTCTCTCCTCTATCATATAACCCTATATATCACAGAGCTCAGCTCCTCTCCTCTATCATATAACCCTATATATCACAGAGCTCAGCTCCTCTATCATATAACCCTATATATCACAGAGCTCAGCTTCTCTCCTCTATCATATAACCCTATAGAGCACAGAGCGCAGCTCCTCTATCATATAACCCTATATATCACAGAGCTCAGCTTCTCTCCTCTATCATATAACCTATATATCACAGAGCTCAGCTCCTCTCCCTCTATCATATAACCCTATATATCACAGAGCTCAGCTCCTCTCCTCTATCATATAACCCTATATATCACAGAGCTCAGCTCCTTTATCATATAACCCTATATATCACAGAGCTCTCTCCTCTATCATATAACCCTATATATCACAGAGCTCAGCTTCTCCCCTTTCTATCATATAAACCCTATATATCACAGAGCTCAGCTCCTCTCCTCTATCATATAACCCTATATATCACAGAGCTCAGCTCCTCTCCTCTACGATATAACCCTATATATCACAAAAGCTCAGCTCCTCTCCTTCTATCATATAACTCTATATATCACAGAAGCTCAGCTTCTCTCCTCTATCATATAACCCTATATATCACAGAGCTCAGCTTCTCTCCCTCTATCATATAACCCTATATATCAGAGCTCAGCTCCTCTCCTTCTATCATAAAACCCTATATATCACAGAGCTCAGCTCCTCTCCTCTATCATATAACCTTATATATCACAGAGCTCAGCTCCTCTCCTCTATCATAAAACCCTATATATCACAGAGCTCAGCTCTTCCTCTATCATATAATCCTATATATCACAGAGCTCAGCTTCCTCTCCTTTATCATATAACCCTATATATTACAGAGCTTAGCTCCTCTTATCATATAACCCTATATATCACAGAGCTCAGCTCTCTCTTCTATCATATAACCCTATATATCACAGAGCTCAGCTCCTCTCCTCTATCATATAACCTATACATCACAGAGCTCAGCTTCCTCTCCTCTATCTTTATAATCCTATTATCACAGAGCTCAGCTCCTCTCCTCGATCATATAACCTTATATATCACAGAGCTCAGCTTCTCTATCATATACCCTATATATCACAGAGCTCAGCTTCTCTCCTCTATCATATAACCCTATATATCACAGAGCTTAGCTCCTCTCCTCTATCATATAACCCTATATATCACAGAGCTCAGCTTCTCTCCTCTATCATATAACCCTATATATCAGAGCTCAGCTTCTCTCCTATCACATAACCCTATATATCACAGAGCTCAGCTTCTCTCCTCTATCATATAACCCTATATATCACCTGACAGCTTCACGTTACACATGTAGACAAGAGTAAATAAACATCCTTACCAAACACCTTTCTCTCCTGATTTAGCTTCATTTCAAAGATGCAGCAGGTTATCTACCCTGCTTGTTTACAGATGGTTTCCTAGGTTACCTCTAGCAGTGGCCTGACTTATCAGCAGGATGGGAGACTGCTTCTCAGTTTCTGCCCTTGTCCTATGTCAGTAGCCTTGTGCCTCCTGTAGCTGCTGTGCGACACTGTTCTCTGTGTATATAAATAAACTGATACCAATGTAAATGGAGAAGAATTACACTGTTCTTCTAAGCTTCATAACTTTTTATCACTGAACTGTGCAATTTGATATAGAAATATGCTGAATTTTATTGTCTCTGCATTTATATGGTTTTGGCGCGAATACTAAACCTCCCTACATGTCCCATCAAAGGAGCTTAAAGGGGTTGTCTCACTACATTGATTCGTCCTGTTTTCTTGGTTTCACTTTGAATTCAGGGGCGTGTTTACTGGCTTCCACTAGGCTGCAGTAGAAGCCAGGTCTGTAGCTATAGCAACCAGTGCTGGCAGCCTATCAGGAGAGATCAAACAGGTCTGTAGCTATAGCAACCAGTGCTGGCAACCTATCATGAGAGATTGAACAGGTCTGTAGCTATAGCGACCAGTGCTGGAAGCCTATCAGGATAGATCAGAAAGGTCTGTAGCTATAGCAACCAGTGCTAGCAGCCTATCTGGTGAGATCGAACAGGTTTGTAGCTATAGAAACCAGTGCTGGCAGCCTATCAGGATGACTAACAGGTCTGTAGCTATAGCAACCAGTGCTGGCAGCCTATCATGAGAGATAGAACAGGTCTGTAGCTATAGCAACCAGTAATGGCAGCCTATCAGGAGAGATTGAATAGGTTTGTAGCTATAGCAACCAGTGCTGGCAGCCTATCAGCAGAGATGGAACAGGTCTGTAGCTATAGCGACCAGTGCTGACAGCCTATCAGGAGAGATCAACAGGTCTGTAGCTATACAACCAGTGCTGGCAGCCTATCAGGAGAGATTGAACAGGTCTGTAGCTATAGCGACCAGTGCTGACAGCCTATCAGGAGAGAGCAAACAGGTCAGTAGCTATAGCGACCTGAGGAGCTGATGCAGCCCATACAAGAGGGGATATCTAGGAACAGGTAGGACACTGCTAATGGACACATATTGCAAAGTGACTTCTTTCTGCAAAATCTTTGACATAAAAAGCAGCGATCACTGTAGTGAGACGACCCCTTTAACCTGATAAATACAGCTCTGCTATCTCACATTCATAGCCAGATCTCTGCTTAAGATTTTCTAAGATCAATACTTTTTTATGTTTCTGTCTACAAACGTGTGTGAGGTCTTGTTTATTGAGATTCAGTGTCGCTTCCATTGTTATCACTTATACATTGGAATTGATCACTTTCCTTCCAATTTTGTGGATAGTCGAAGTGAGGGGAAAAATGAAGGATAAATCTGTTTATAGGTTGAGATATTGTTCCGTCACAGATGTTGTGCCACCAATTACATGTAGTATTTTAAGGTTTTTCTTATTTATTTGTAAAATATGGAGGGTTTGGAACTCCTAGTTCTATTATTTCACATTTTTTAGTGTATTTTGGTCCCCATAGGGTAATTGACCAATAGAGAGTGTGATTGCACATGTACTATTCTACATTATTAAAGCGGTCATCGAGAAAAAAAAATATATATATTTCATTGGGACCAGGTTGGTCCAAAAAAGTAACAAAACTGAATCCTTACCTAGCTGTCTCCCACCGTTGTTGCTCCCAGTGATCTGTTCCTCTTCACTTCCAGGTTCTCAGTGCAACACAGAGGAGAGGGCGAGAGACGAGTGGGAAAAATAAATTATATATATATATCTGAACCATAACCCTAAATTAAGATTTTTCAATGGAATTTTAGGGCCCAACATAGCGTCGCTTCTAGCGCAAGGTCTGACGCCCCATCCAATATCACTTACGTTAATCATAACAGAAGGGTAACCCCTGTGTTACAATAATCGGAAGTGACGTCACGGGCAACCCCTATGTTATTTATAATTTAGCCACATAGTCGAGTCTAGGGGTACTATGTTATAATAATCAGAAGTCGAGTCAGGGTAACCCCTATGTTATAATAATCAGAAGTCGAGTCAGGGTAACCTATGTTATAATAATCAGAAGTCGAGTCAGGGTAACCCCTATGTTATAGCAACCGGAAGTCACATCTGGATAACCCCTACTTATAGTAAATGGAAGCGACACTGGACAGGGTATTGGACATCGCACCTGAAACGCCAGCACACAATGTTATGTTAACCCATAAACTGGTCAATTTTATTTTGTGTAAGAGATTTTCTTCAAAATTTTATTTGCTCTGCGTTAATTCAAAACGCTTAAAGGGCTTGTCCGCTTTTTATATTTATATATTTTAGTTGCTTTGTTGGTGCCTTTTCTCATAAAGAAAAGTGTTGTACTCGCCTCTCCCCTCACCTTACGTTCCAGCGCCGCACCATTCTCACCGGCCGCCGATCTTATTTGTCATCTTCTTTCTCGTTTCGGACGGGAATGTCACATGCCACTCAATTGAAGTGAACATCTCTGAACCGTTATATAATGGAGTGGCACGCCAATCATTCCCGTCCGGAAGAAGATAGACGACAACAGAAGACCGGTGGCCGGTGAGGATGGTGGGGTGCTGGAATGAAGGTGAGGGGAGGGGAGAGGCGAGTAGAACTTTTTTTTTTTTTTATGGTAAAAGGAAACAACTGAGCAAATTAAAAAACGAGAGGTGGCAAATCCCTTTAAACATTCGAGTCCAATTTGACAATTGAAAGTCCAACCCTTCTGATTATCCCAAAGCGTCTGTGCACTTTGTTAGTTGAGAAAATTATGACATTTTTGGCAAAAAACCCCCCCAAAAACGTATTTTCCCCAAGATGTACTGAAGAACAATGGAGTTTGCAATCACTGGTCTCTCAAAACCAGGGCTGGGACAATGGGTAGGCAGATGTAGGTGGAACCCTATGCTCGACAGGAAGGGTGTGCAAGGAGGTATGGAACGGGATCACAGGTACCTTCCTTCATGGCAGAGACAACACCAATCCTAGCTGTTTGATGAAAAAGATGCTGCAGTCAACACCATGGCATCTAGGGAGTTATGCAGAAGGGGGGTTAATAGGAGAACAGTAATTGTACACTATTCTGCAGTACATTAGCATTGCAGAATAGTGTACAAGTAAGATAAGGGAACCAATAATTCAACTAAGAAAAAAAAATATTTAAAAAGTTCAAGACACTCCCCCCCCTTGAATTCTCTTCTCTCATAAACGCCAAACCAAAATTGAAAGAAAGCTTCAAAATGTGTTTATTTTATACAAAAATTTGTACAGTGTTATTCTAAATTTAAGAAAAAAAAATTCTAATGCCATACGGTCTCAAATCACTGCAAACTGTAAAAACAGGCTTTGTATATATTAAAAAATGACATTTTACAGTATTCTACAGGCATGCACATAAAACAGCCCGGAAAAATAACAAAAAAAGAAAAAACTAAATTTACAAAATTTTATTTTACAATCACAGCCCCCTTTAGTCAACCTCAGGAAATTCATCTTGTATCTCTGGAAGTTTCTCAAGGTAGGGTGCAAAGATCTGTCAAGGTCAGAAGAGGTCAAAACACATCTGGTAGAGATCATCTGGCATCCGGGGAAAGGTTAATCCAAATTTTTACCTTCGATGATGCCTTTTTCTCTTGTGTAGAATGGGAAGAAGGGTGAATAATTTTTTTTTTTTTTTTTTATTCTGCCCATAGATCTGATTTTATCCTCTAGAATAGACAAATTAAATAATGGCTGAAACAGAAGAATCATTGATCCAGATATTTAAACGTTGATGTACCGGCTTTCCACGGTAGTTGGTTGACCAGGAAGATGACCGTAAGCAAGCCGTAAATACCCTTTTACGTATACACTTTTATCCCATTTATGTTTTCTAGCTGGAAACCTAAACTATACAATTCTCGAAAAATCGAAGCCATCCACACATCGTTGAATTTATTGGCCAATACAACAAAGAAGTAACATTTTTTGGGTGTAGTGTGGTAATAAGCTATTCTAAGGTTAGTAAGGACCCAACATGTTCTCAAGTCTTTGTTCTATGGACATGATCCCTCCATTCAATTTACGAAAAGGGAAGGAAGGGGTTCACCCTCCCTAAGTCTGAAGGCAGGACGAGGTCTCCTTGGCCATTGCTTCACTGATCAATGGCTACCTGTACCAATTTAAGTATAGTCCACGAGGTCCTTGTAATCCACTAGGACTGGAAGCTTGCCAAAAGTAATGGGTAGGAAGAGTATCCTCACCAAAGATATTTTTGGAAATGAAGACTTAAATAGTGAGAACTGGTCAAAAATATGGAAACGAAACAAGGCACTAAGCTGGTATTAAATAGGATAGAAAGAGTATAGTGGTTATTACATAGTTTTTATGAAAGTCTAAAAGCTCCTATGCCAACCATTACCTGTTTTAGAGGCAGCCATCTTGTATGCCACCAGATTGCCATGACCTTGTGAGGCACCATCTGTACGGTCTTAAATTTTATAGTTCACATATATAGTCTTATGGTGCTAGCTCATAGTAAAAACTTTTTGGCTTACAAGGAGGCCACCATCATTTTTTTAAAGCATTAGGTCAACCTTCTATTAAGACAAAGCTTAAATGGGCTTAGTCATGAAGCAAAACCCCTCTCTGAGGGCAACTCATAGACTGCTACAAGATGGTCTCAGAGAATGGAAATATGGCCACACTCGCGCAATTCTCCCGGTTCTTTTCTAGGGCAGTTCCAAAAAGAGATGAGAGAATGTGCTCAGGTACATTAGGAACTCCCATAGACATGAAGGGGAGAGAGTGTGCTCAGGTACATTCGAAACTCCCATAGACATGAAGGGGGTTAAGCTGTGCAACTGCGGCCATCTTTCCATTCACTGAAGCCGGCTCGTAACTCATCCTCGGTGCCCACAGCAACCAAACTGGTTCCACTTGAAGATATTTTAGCTCTACTCTACAAGACCACCGTTTCACGAAGAGTGTTCTTCTGGGCTGCCCTTTGAGAGATTGACGCTTAACCATAGATGGTACATTCTCCGTATTAGGCACCTGGCTAAGCAAATAAAGATTAGAAAATGAACAAAATATTCCAATTAAAGAAGGCCATCAACATCACTACGACCCCATGAACAAGCCTTACACCTCTTTCTACACCCGGGACATCAAGATGGGAAATCCCACCCTATGTAGCTAACCAAATGATTCACCTATGGAAGAAGATAGATCACCTGGTCAGAAGAACCCTGTGTGTAGAAAGAACGTATTGCAATATCTTAAGGCAAATTGAAAATGATAACTTTTTGAAGATTTTTGAAGACAAGTAACAATGTCTGACCATGAGAGGTCTATTGTACTAAAAAAGTCACAAATATTGGAGACAAGGCCATGGAGAAGGTACTTTTTTTTGGTGGGGGGGGGGGGGGGGGGGGGGGGGGGGTTTCGTAATTTTTGCCCCTTAACCCAAAAAACAAGTTAATTTATAAAAAAAATAAAATAAATTTAAGTCACAGTGATGATCTTACATTGAAGGCAATGGTGCCGCCGATATCTCCAGGAATGATTAAAGAAGTTATGTTCAAGGTGAAAGTACGGGCTCAGGCACATGACACGACTTCTACAAGGAGTCCCTACAAGTCCATACCATAGACTCCTAGGAACTCCATGTTCTGCCACCATAGTCGCTTTGTGGGGCACCATGTTTTACTGTAGTAGCAATGCCCCTAGTAGAGAATAACTCTAGAATGGAGCAGATCATGATATGGCCATGTGTATGAACCCAAAGTATTTTTGGGCAGAACTTTAATAACACAAGGCACTGAGGCAAGGCAACACTATGAACAAAATCGACAGGTTGCTTTTGGACTGGCTACGTTTTTTCCCCCCCAATTTGTCACTTGAAGGTGGCGACACGTTCCCTTTTTTTTGTACGAAACTGAAAAGGGTCTTCAGTTATACATGTAAAAAATCCTTTAAAAAAAAAAAAAAAAAGTCTACAAAATAAAAAAATATATGTTTCAAAAGGGGTCTGTTCATAAACCTTATTACTCAAATCCAAATGCCTATAAACTTCTAAAAGGTCGTCAATATAATTTTCACTTTTCTGGTCCATCAGGTTCCTACTCTTGTAGTAGGAGGGATCCTCCTACCATAGACTGATGCTATATGGATAGTAGAGGTCATCAAAGCCCAATAGGTGTGGATCCCAGAGGTGGGTCCTGCAACTGTCTTGGGAACGGGGCCCCCGAAAGTCTCAGATCAGAATGGAGAACCGATAACTCTTGCACCCAACACTACATTCTGTTCTATGGGAGTTCCCAGTATAGAGGAAAGCGGTCTTCTCCATTCTGTTCTATGGGAGTTCCAAGTACAGGGGAGCGCTGTATTCTCCATTCTGTTCTATGGCAGTTCTCAGTACAGATGAGCGGAATGTTCAGCCATATTGGGAGCTCCTATAAAACAGAATGGAGAACACAGCGCTCCCCTGTACCGGGAACTCCCATAGAACAGAATGGAGAACATAGTGCTCCCCTGTACCGGGAACTCCCATAGAAGAGAATGGAGAACACAGCGCACCCCTGTACTGTGAACTCCCATAGAACAGAATGAAGAACACAGCGCTCCGTGTACTGGGAACTCCCATAGAACGAAATATTGAGTTGTACACAAGAGTGACCAGCTTTCCATTCAGAGCCGACACTTTTGGGGGCTGGTTCCCGATATAGGTGCATGTCCTACAGGTAGACTTAGGCCTCGTTCACACGGCTTATTGCCGGCGTAATTGCGGGGACGGATTTCGCCCCGCAACTACGCCGGCAGCGGGGCAGGGCGGGGGGCTGGCAGCTCGCCAGCCCCATAGGCATTCATTATTCACGGTGCGTACACGCCGAAAATAATTCACATGTCACTTTCTCCCCCCGCCGCGTATTCGCCGAGCGGGGAAAAGAGACGGAATCCATAGTTCTCTATGAGAACTGTGGATTACCGTAGTTACTGGGACGGATTGGAGCCGTACTGCAGCGCAAATATGGCGCGCAGTACAGCTCCAATCAGTCCCAGAATAAGCCGTGTGAACGAGGCCTTATTCTATTGATAGGTCATCAAAGTCTATAGTAGAAACACTTAACATAATGCACAGCATTCACTACATTTCCCATAATTCTGTCTGAAAAGTGCACGCCCACAGTATCCCTTGAGTATATTTTACTGTAAGTGGGCAAGCAGACAAGTTTTTTGGGGTGCTTACAATCTTCCTTGAATTTTTTTTTTACTGACCAAGCATGTTCACAAGACCGGGGGATAGAATTTACCGTTGGTATCTATACATGCATGACCATAAAAAGAAGAGTGCCTCATGGTCGGAGGCAAGAGCAACCAAGTGACTGCTGACTGGGGTGTAGTCTGAGCCACATCCAACCTGGAGTATACCCCTCACTATTTTTGCTATGTTACGACAGATTTTTTTTATCCAAAGAATCGTAGTATTGGAATAAATGAAAAAGTTAATGAACATTGAATCTGTTCGGTCTGTTATACATATGAACTAATGTGGAAGAAGGGCAACGAGGAGGCCCTTTAAATAGACCAAAGTTCGTGTTCAACGCTTCAATAACCATAAATATTGGTGTATTTGGGGTGTAGCCTACATAGAAACACTGCATTTTTTATTAGTTCCAATTGATTATATTTAACTCTGCCAATGCAGTCACCTAGAGTAAAGAACCAGTTGACTAAATGTAACTTTGCCAATATGGTCACCTAGAGTAAAGTTCCAATTGAATATATGTAACTTTGCCGATACGGTCACCTAGAGTAAGGTTCCAATTGAATATATGTAACTTTGCCAATATGGTCACCTAGGTTCCAATTGACTATATGTAGCTTTGCCGATACGGTCACCTAGAGTAAAGTTCCAATTGAATATATGTAACACAGTCAATTGGAACCTTACTCTAGGTGACCATATTGGCAAGTGTAATTTTGCCAATATGGTCACCTAGAGTAAGGTTCCAATTGAATATATGTAACACTGCCAATATGGTCACCTAGAGTAAGGTTCCAATTGAATATATGTAACTTTACCAATATGGTCACCTAGGTTCCAATTGACTATGTGTAATTTTGCCGATACGGTCACCTAGAGTAAAGTTCCAATTGAATATATGTAACATGCCAATATGGTCACCTAGAGTAAGGTTCCAATTGAATATATGGAACTTTGCCAATATGGTCACCTAGGTTCCAATTGACTATATGTAGCTTTGCCGATACGGTCACCTCGAGTCAAGTTCCAATTGAATATATGAAACACTGCCAACAAGGTCACCTAGAGTAACGATCCAATTGAATATATGTAACACTGCCAATATGGTCACCTAGAGTAAGGTTCCAATTGAATATATGGAACTTTGCCAATATGGTCACCTAGGTTCCAATTGACTATGTGTAATTTTGCCGATACGGTCACCTAGAGTAAGTTCCAATTGAATATATGTAACACTGCCAATATGGTCACCTAGAGTAAGGTTCCAATTGAATATATGGAACTTTGCCAATATGGTCACCTAGGTTCCAGTTGACTATATGTAGCTTTGCCGATACGGTCACCTAGAGTACGGTTTCAATTGACTATATGTAATTTTGCCAATATAGTCACCTAGAGTAAGGTTCCAATTGACTATGTGTAATTTTGCCAATATAGACACCTAGAATAAGGTTCCAATTGACTATATGGACATATATATGGACTATATGGAACTTTGCCGATACCGTCAACTAGAGTAAGGTTCATGGGCAAACACTGTCAAACCACAAGATTTTACTGTGTATTATGACATTGTATTCAATGGGGTTGGCGTGTGAAAGAAAATAAAAAAAATTAGGGCTTCGGTATAGAACTCTATTATGGATCCATAAAGTAGTAGCATAGAGTCAGAATAAGTACATGGAGCCCTGTTGTATCTGCCAAGGGCCTACTGTACCTCCTTTTACTTGGATTTCACACGAAAGCTTCTTCTATCAAATTCTATCAAAAATAAAAGTTCATCTCGAGACCCTTTAAAAAAACATGTAAAAAAATATTGAAAAATTCACATAAATATGTAAGCAGCAATACTTGAAAGAGATCCCCATGAGCATTTAGGCACCATTCATCTCACGTTTCTCATCCCAATTCACGGTATCCATTTCGGACTATGGTTCTCTATGGCTCCCTTATGTCCCCACCGTGAAATCGATTGGGATACATTTTTCACAGTATTCTGATGGGAATGAGAAAGGTGGTGTGAATGGGGCTCTTACTCCATTAAAGGGGTATTCTTATCAGTGCACTTCCGCACTGCAGGTCCACTCGAAGCATGCTATGCTAACGTCTCAGAGAACCGGGATGATGACTGTGATCAGCTATATCTGGAACTCTCATAGAAATTAATGGGGAGGATCGCCGTATGCCTCGTCTTACCAGTTCTCTGAGATGGTTGGCTCGTTACAAGTAGAGAATTTTAGATATGTGCGGTGCTAGATCAGGCCTGCACAAGTTGGTAGGATGTGGAGGATAAAACCACCCAAGACCACGTCATGGCCAACCTCGGACTAGATGGTACCATTTTGGGTTGGGTTTAGCGCAAGCCTACCCCATTGTGGGCCATATATTGCTCAGATCTTGCTAGATGAGTTTACCCTTCAAGTAATTGTCTCCAAGGCGAGCCCCACCTGTAGCCCCACATCCTTTCACACATCGACTTAGTCATCTGTCAACAAATAATTTAGGTAGTGTAAAAACAACTTTATTTTTGTATTATTTTTTACGTCCTTCAGTAGTGAGAAGCTAGAAATGTTATAAAGTCCTTTTTATATTAAAAGTGAGACATCACGATGGAAGAAAAAAAACACGTAAAATGTTTATGGAAACACCACATCCTATGGCATCTCTTCTTGTAAAGAGAGGGACTCGTGAAGAAAGCAGAAACCCAAAAAAAAAAAAAACAAAATGTTTTACTACGCTCAACCAAAAAGGTGGCAGAACACAATGCAACAAGGTCACACCTTAAAAATGATCACGTCCACATAAATAGGCAAGCCAATCGGAGAGGGGTCTATAGACTGTAAACGAGATGACAAGTCTGTTAGTGCACTTAGAGCGTTATCGAGTTGATCCAGAGACGTGTTAATGTAATGTAACAGGTTTGTCATTTCCTTGTTGGCACCCATGAAACAGAAAGACTTGGTGCATAAAATTAAAAACATGGAAAAAAAATGCAATGAGAAGTGTATGACGAACTATGAAGGTGAATTTACATCTTAAAAACACAATGGCGAGACATTTCTGCAATTAAAAAAAAAATGTAAAAAAAAGTTGATATCCTGCCTAGATATGTACGAGAACATTTACAGAATTGAAGTTTCTATTTTGTACAAATTAGAAATTTTTTGAAAAAAAAACAAAAAAAAGAAACAAAAAAAAAGTTCCACAGTTTAGTGGTTTTACCAGCAAACCAGCCCGGACTTATAAAAAAATTTATAAATCGACAAGAAAACATGTTTTTTGCCGACCGTCACATCACATCGGTCTTTTTGAAGGTTGCAAAAGTTAAGGAGGAACATTATCCGGAATCAAACCACATGGTTTCACGTTCGAACATCTTATGGAGGACACAATACTTCAAAAAAAGGTGAAGGTGGACCACGTGAGGACAGCACCAGGAAATTCAGAAGATAGGAAAAGCATCAACTGATAGCCCTTTGCTTTTGGCACCAAACATTTGTATCCGTTTATGGTCCTGGCTGGTGGAGATGGTCCTGAAGAAACCTCCCCGTCTCGAAGTCTCTGCTGATGTCAACAGTAGTAGATCTCAATTATTGCCAAGATGGACAGAAGAAAATGAATGCTTATGAACCCGACAGAAGCACCGGCTCTACGAGGAGAGTCATTGAGAACCTTGGAAGAATGGGGGGTGAACTCCCTTCATAGAATGGAAATCCTGATATTCCACGTGGGTCCGTATATTAGGACGGGCAATAACAGTATTGAAGTCACCAGTCATTCCGGTTTGGTGTACACCTAAGGAAGGCATGTGAAGGTTTTTGTCAAGTCAACCTTAAGAGTTCATAGAAAGCCACCAAGGAAGAAAGACGAGCAGAGATGTACAAAATTTGGGGCCATCTTATGTTTCCACTCCCTTCCATCTGGGTGAAGGTCCTTAGATTTCAAACGGAGGTCTCTGACTGAAGTCTCATTACAAATTTATGTGATTTGGGGTCCACAAATTCTTCCGAGAGCTTAAAGAAGGGGATCTTTTTGGTGCTGACCACCAAGCTGAAATCTTGACGTTTAAGGACAAACACAACACCATCTTTCAATCCATTGGTGACTGGTTCCTCGCTGACCAAAGTCCACTGTTTAGCTAGCCAGCGGTCCTTGTGATACTGGATAGTTGGTCCTGGACCCAAGTACCTCTCGAGGAAAGCCTGTGGAAGAAAGAAGAGAAATTTAAAATGAATGGGTTTAAGCTGAAGCATATTACCACCTACAACAAGGAGCCATGCTAGAGACCCTACCTAGCAGGGACCTTATATAGGTATACACGGTCCCTGGTAGGTAGGTAGGCTTTTATACAGGGCTTTGATGGTGTATCAATAGGATATGCCATCAAAGTGTGATGCATGCAGGCCGTAGAGGTGGAGCTCAAACCTATCTCAGGAACAAGCCCCTGAAAATGTGCATGACTCTCCATTCTGTTCTATGGGAGTTCCCAGTACAGGGGGGGGCCGTGTTCTCCATTCTGTTCTATGGGATTTCCCAGTACAGGTGAGCGCCGTGTTCTCCATTCTGTTCTATGGGAGTTCCCAGTACAGGGGAGCGCTGTGTTCTCCATTCTGCTCTATGGGAGTTCCAAGTACCGGGGAGCGCGGTGTACGCCATTCTGATCTATGGGAGTTCCCGTTACAGGGCAGCGCTGTGTTCTCCGTTCTGTTCTATGGGAGTTCCCAGTACAGTGGAGCGCCGTGTTCTCCATTCTGTTCTATGGGAGTTCCCAGTACAGGGGAGCGCCGTGTTCTCCATTCTGTTCTATGGAGTTCCCAGTACAGGATAGCGCTGTGTTCTCCATTCTGTTCTATGGGAGTTCACAGTACAGGGGAGTGCTGTTGTCTCCATTCTGCTCTATGGGAGTTCCCAGTACAGGAGGGCGCTGTGTTCTCCATTCTGTTCTATGGGAGTTCCAAGTACAGGGGAGCGCTGTGTTCTCCATTCTGTTCTATGGGAGTTCCCAGTACAGGGGAGTGCTGTGTTCTCCATTCTGTTCTATGGGAGTTCCCAGTACAGGGGAGCGCTGTGTTCTCCATTCTGTTCTATGGGAGTTCCCAGTACAGGGGAGCGCTGTGTTCTCCATTCTGTTCTATGGGAGTTCCCAGTACAGGGGAGTGCTGTGTTCTCCATTCTGTTCTATGGGAGTTCCCAGTACAGGGGAGCGCTGTGTTCTCCATTCTGCTCTATGGGAGTTCCCAGTACAGGAGAGCAGAATGTTTGACCATACTCAGAATGCCCATAAAACAGAATGAAGAGAGGTGCTCGAATATGAGCGTCTCTCCACTCTGAGCCAACATTTTCAGGGGCTCCTTCCCAAGATAGGTGCGAGTCCCAGAGGTGGGACCAGCGCCGAACAGACTTTGATGACATGTCCTATCGATATGCCAACAAGGTCTATGATGGGAGCACCCATTTATGATAGTAAGGTGACATCATTGGATTCAAGTCCACAAGTTCTCTGAAATTTCAGTAGAACCTAAAATATACGACTGAAAAATTTTATTTCTAAAATTTTTATTTTGCTAGCTTAGAATATATATTTTAAAAAATTGCAGAGAAAGGGAAGCAGGTAGAACACTTGTTGGACATGACGTAACCACAATCGCCTTCTGAGGGTTGTAGATTCAAGACGAGCAGACAGGCGCCTGTGGCCCGAGCCAAGAATAGGCGTTAAATATTCAGTGTTAAAAAAAAAAGTTTCAGGGATGCAGACTCCACGGTGACCCGTCAGCTGAAACACCAGCGTTTACTATCTGAGGAATGGTTGCTTTAAAAGGTCTCTGAGGTTTCCACGGTCTTTTATTCGAGGCTTCGTGGTGTGATCCACACATCTGCTCAGCATACGACAAAGACTTCTGCAGAGAGCCCGCCATTAAATATGGATGAAAGACGTGAATATTTCATAAAATGCGAGCGCTAGGAACGGTGAAGACCGCCTGTGTGAAAGCGATCTTCGAGTTGTAGTTCATACCTACTAACACACGGGGGCATAGCTGTATCTTTGTGGGGGAACGCAAAATATCGGATTACATGTGGAAAATTTACAGCTAAATGGGGACTGGGTCTAAGCCACGGTTTAACAAGTTGTCCTACACGAGCTTAACACCTCAGCGGGAAATGTTTCACAGGCCATATCAGAAGCAAACAGAGCGGGATCCGGTAGCGCGAGCACCAGACCCCCAGTAGAAGACAACTCGGAAGACTCAAAATTACAGTGGTAAATGCAGTCAAAAATAGTCTGAACTATGCTGGTGAAGGGCCAGATTTTTTATTTTTAGATTTTCCACACCCTCTGTCACCTAGAAATTCCAACCAAAGATCCAGAATTTGAGGTATTGGGCACCTACAACTATCTAACTCATACATGTCAAACTCAAGGTCCGTGGGGCGAATTTGGCACCCCCAGGTCATTATGAGGTCCTTAGACACAATGAACAGGAATGGACAAGGTCCAGACGCAAAAGGACCAGCTCTCCATATTCTCTTGGCAGAGGTGGTGGCACCAGCACAGGGAGTGGGCGCCATCTTGGATTCAGAGTTCAGGCACACACACCTTTGTCCAGCAACTCACAGGTGGTGGCACAACTCGAAAGCCTTACCAAGGTACCCTAACCACCAGGCTCGGACTGGCCCACAGGGGAACAGGGGAGACCTCCGGTGGGCACCTGAACATGGCAGACCAGGAGTAACTTTTAGACTTCATATATATCCTTAGAAGAGGCAGAAATGCAGAGAGAAAGAGGCAAAAAAATAAAAGGCAGAGTGTAAGAGGCAGGTACAGTAGCTGTAGGGTGGGACCCCTGAATCAACTCCATTGGTGGGAACCAGAATCAACTCCACAGGTGGACCCCCAGAAAAAAATTCCACTGGTGGACTCGGGACACCCCAGTCCAACACTGTTAACCACCCTCAAAGGTGGGAAGCTGAGTGCCAAAGAAGGGGCTGCTTACTTTACAACCTTCTTGGCCTTTTACTGACCACTGCCCTTAGTGGGCAACCATAATGGTGATGTGGCCCTTGAGGAAAACGAGTTTGACACCCCTGATCTAATTACACATGAGGTTAAATCATTAAGCCTAGAGTAAAGAAAGGTTTTATTTAGATGACAGAGCTAGGCAACTCAAGTTGTAGACCGAGGTCCAAACCTGGACTGGAGGAGTCTGATGTCTGGAAATCTAGCATTAGCCAAATAAGCTTCCCTTGGCCTCCACTGGGTCAATATACTTGTATCACTGTAGGATTTTTACTCCCTGTATCTATGTATCGGTCATGAGTTTCTAACATGATGGGAACAGACCCTCAGGCCGGGCACTGCTCTCCCAGACCAGATGTTGGTCTTCAGCAATGATCTTCAACAGACCCAGGTAAGAAGATCTTTAGAAGTAGTTGTTTGAGAAACCAAAGACAACAGGTTCGTTTAGATCTGGTGTACAAGAACCTTGGCTTCCAAGGATTCCCATTGATGCCCAATTACAAAAGGACCCAATTATTTTTGACAGTGTCTGACATAATCGGCAGGGAGTTGTTACCCACTAACCTTTGGAGTCATGTCATGGGTGATGCAGAACTCGAGGTGTTGCAGGATGCTCTCCATGGTGTGGTATGGCTGCTGTTTCGTCGTCCGGAGATACTTCTGCATGGCTCTGGCCATTGAGGCGAAGATGGCCTGAGCAGCCTCCCTGGGGTCCATGATCTCACGCGGGTTTTTCTGGTCCTCTTCCTGCAGCCTCTTGATGTGAGTGAAAGCTTCTTCTACGGCGACCACCAACCTAGGATGAAAGCGGCAACCATGTTATAAAACCCCCCAGAGGGACATCTGAAGGACGTCAGAGAAATCGGAGCTCATATGTAGCACTGACAAACCATTCATCAGACGTGTTAAAGGGGTTCTCCAGTTCTTTTTTTTCCTTTCTTAATTAGTCTCACCATGGTCCACACTGTATGTATAGACTTTATTCTTGTGTTTATGATTTTGGACGTGTGTGTTTTTTTTTTTACTATTATTTTGTGTTTAGCCAGAAGTCACCCTTTACTACTGCATACACTATAGAAGCTGAAGCCGAACAGTACATACGTGCTAGTTAGGGACTGTTTTTTCTATACTGTAGCCAACCACTGCCCTCCCCTACTTTGTATAGTGTAACTTTTCGTTCTGTGAGGGCTGTAGGTGGCTACAGTATAGAAGCGCCAGCTGTCTTGCTATCTAGCGTGCATGTGCCAGTCTGCTAACTGGGCATAAAGCAGGCCAGCTGGCACTTTTATAATGTATGCAGTAGTAACGCAACATATTTTGCACCAAAAACACGTTCCAAAATATGCCAACAACGATGTTCAAGTACACCTCTCATAAACTGCAATGTAAAATATGCACCATTATTCAGATGATGCATATTTTACTCGCGTATTTCTGCACGCGCCTGAGAAGAATTGACATGTCAATTAGTTTAGGCGTATACGCGCCGTACAATAGTTAAGTACAGGAGGCAGAAATATCAAACGGGCTATTGTGTGCCTTTTCTTGCGCTGAAATTTCGAGCTTGCAACAGCGCAACGTGTGTGATTATGGTGTGCAAGTACGCTCCGTAAATACTACGCCGTGTGAATGTCCCCTTCGGGTATGTTCACATGGCTTATTTAGCCGCTTATTTTGCTGCGTATTGCGCTTTATACGCGTCGAAATGTGCGGCGTAATTACGGTATCTCATAGTGAAAATGATTATGCATCGTCTCCCCGCGCGTACAATACGATCCAATTGTACATGCGGAGGGGTGGGGGGGGGGGGGACGACTTGACATGTTAAATGTTAGCAGCAAATTTGCGCCACTGACAATGCATGTCTATGGGGCCGGGGCCCTGCTCCCGCCCTCCCCCATCCCCCTGCTTTGGAATTACACACTGATCAACGCGTGTATTGTGACGTGTAATACACAGCCGCAATAAGCCATGTGAACATACCCCAACTCTTTAAAATCCGCCTCAAAAGCAGTTTCAAAAAACGCCTGATTAGAGACGTATGTTGAAGAGTATTTTGGACGCATATTTTGCAAAACCCTATCCCCCATTATTTCCTGTGGGGACTTATCTCATGTAAATTCCTCAAGAATGGACACTTAAATTTACGCGAGTAAAATCATCTTTAAATACTGGCTGCAAATACGCTTGTAAAATACACATGTGAACACCGCGCGTATCTTACATTGCACTCAATGAGAGGTGGTTAGAACATTGTTTGAAGCTTATTTTGGGGTGTATTTCAGTGCAAAATACACCCCAAAATAAGCTTCAAAATATGACCATAGACAGGATAATAAAAGTAAAAAATACACATCCAAAAAACATAAAACACAACAATAACGTCTATAGATAAAGTGTAGACTATAGTGCTCCTCAGAGGTGTAACTTGAAGGTCATGGGCTCCAATGCAAAAAAGTGAAGGGCCCTCCAGCTACCATGTGTTATTTATAATAATATTGGTGTCTTCCTATATGGCAGGAGGGCTTTTGGGCCCTATGCACCCGCTATTGCTACGCCCCTGGTGATCCTAACGAAGACAAAGAACCAGACAACCCCTTTAATGATTGTTCTGCTCCTTGTAATTTCTCAGCGCATATACCTGCATGAGGTTTCAGGAACACAGGACATGACAGAAGTAAAAAAAATCTTCTAAAATTTTCTATATCTGTCGCCTCTGTTTGGGATCCATTAAAGTCTACAATAACCGTAGTGACCACGACTCCAATGTGGTTGGAAGTTTTAGACACCTGTAACCCTCATCGTTGCCCCCCCAGACATTCGTCCCAATAAACTCTTGAAGGCAACAAGGTGACACTTTATGAACAAAGAATTATCCTAAATTCCAGGGCTTTGCTTGTTGCCGATGATCGCTAGCGAGAGCGACATCTATCTATGCGGAGATTATCATAAAGAGGCAGATGATGACAGATGGAGCTGCAGGACAGCACAGGTCTGGGAGCCGACACCAATGGGGTGTGCGACGCATACGGCTCTCCGAGGGGAGAGGGGGGTATTACAGACCAGCTTAAAAGATACAGAATAAAGCTGCACTGAGCCAAGAATGTGTGAACTAGATTAAAAGCCGTCATAGATGCTCCGTTCCAGGACAAATGAGAATTTTTCTGAAGCACAAAGTAAAAATAATTTGACAGAAAGACACAGAAACATTGGAGGCATTTTGCACCCAACGCGGGACCGCTCATTGGTTCAGAAATTTTATTACAGCATTTATGAAATAGAATGCCAAAATGGAGTCCTAAAGGGGTTGTACCGCATAGACTTTGATGGCATATCGCTAGGGAACTGGGAGCCTGCAACTACCTCGGGAACGGGCCCCTGAAGGTTACAGAGCAGACTGGAGAGCTGGTTACGCTTGCACATGCCTCTCCATTCTGTTCTATGGGAATTCCCAGTACAGGGGAGCAGTGTGTTCTCCATTCTGTTCCATGGGAGTTCCCAGTACAGGGGAGCGCTGTGTTCTGCATTCTGTTCTATGGGAGTTCCCAGTACAGGGGAGCGCTGTGTTCTCTCCATTCTGCTCTACGGGAATTCCCAGTACAGGGGAGCAGTGTGTCCCTCTGTTTTGGAGTTCGTATGCAGTGTGTTCTCCATTCTGTTCTAAGGGAGTTCCCAGTACAGGGGAGCGCTGTGTTCTCCATTCTGTTCTAAGGGAGTTCCCAGTACAGGGGAGTGCTGTATTCTCCATTCTGTTCTACGGGAGTTCCCAGTACAGGGGAGTGCTGTGTTCTCCATTCTGTTCTATGGGAGTTCCCAGTACAGGGGAGCGCTGTGTTCTCCATTCTCCTCTATGGCAGTTCCCAGTACAGGGGAGCGCTGTGTTCTCCATTCTGTTCTACGGGAGTTCCCAGTACAGGGGAGCAGTGTGTTCTCCATTCTCCTCTATGGGAGTTCCCAGTACAGGGAAGGGCTGTGTCCTCTCCATTCTGTTCTATGAGAGTTCCGAACAGAGCCAAACATTCCACTCCCCTGTACTGGGAACTCCCATAGAGGAGAATGGAGAAGACAGTGCTCCCCTGTACTGGGAACTCCCATAGAGGAGAATGGAGAAGACAGTGCTCCCCTGTACTGGGAACTCCCATAGAACAGAATGAAGAACACAGCGCTCCCCTGTACTGGGAATTCCCATAGAGGAGAATGGAGAACACAGTGCTCCCCTGTACCGGGAGCTTCCATAGAACAGAATGGAGAGTCATGCACAAGCGTGACTGGCCTTCCAATCTGCTCTGTAATTTTCAAGGCCCATTAGCGAGATAGCTGAGGGTCCCAGAGAACCCGCACCTATTAGACCCGCACCTATTAGCCTGTGAAAGCATATCCTAGCAAAGTCTATGGTGGGAGCACCCCTTTAAAGAGATTTTGCCAACACAAATACTGATGGCCTATTGATAGAATAAGTAATCAATGTCAGATATAGAATCTGCACCTATCTTCAGAATGGGCCCCCCAAAACACACCCTTCAGAATGGAGAAGAGGCCTCATATACAACTCAATGAGATTCCGGGTACACCCGATCGATTACATTCAACCGTACTCAGAACTCCCAATGAAATGAATGAAGATTAACTGAATAAGAGCTGACACTTTTCCATTCAGATTTGGGAGCTTCAGGGGTCGGATCTGGAGATGGGTGTGGGTAACACTGCTGCGATCTAGCTCAAATCGATGGCATATCCTAATGATATGCCATCAAGGTTTGTGATGAAAACACCCCTTTAAAACTTGAAGAGGTTCTCCCATAGGAGAAAAAACCCTTCTCAAAAGACATCAACCTCGTTGGCCTATTGCCACAGGCCCCATTTCCCTAACCTCTATCGTTTGGAGTTGTAACCGAGTGAACCTTTTCCACCAGGTTAAGAGGACCTTAGTTTAAACCAAGGCCCTCTTAACCTAGTGGACAAAGTTCTTCCTTCGAATACGAGAGGAACCAAGATGGTGGTTTTAGTCCACTGTCATAGTGCCAGCCACCCAAATCAACAGACTGAAGGACCAAGCTAAGACCGTGGAGATACCTGGCTTTCCTTTTCCGCACTCTCCGTTCATGTTCAGCCTCTTCATAGTAATACTCATTGTGGCTGTTGTCTCTCCTCCTGGCCGCAGCGGCTATCACCGCCCGGGACTGTCCTGTCGAGTTGTTAGTAGAATTTTCTAGATACACAAGAAGAATAAATGGTCAAAATTAATAAAAGAAGAATCTTAGACATTTTGGAAAGAAAGGATTTAATGGGAAGAATGAAGCAAGAGATGTAGAATCTCGTATGTTATTCATGTATAAGGGTATCCGAGAGGGTTGAAGTCACCATTGACAAGGTCTTTGGTCCATTGAACGTTTTAAATTATTTTAAGAAAGATCTCAAAAAAGTGCAACAAGAGCGATAGGAGTGGTCGGCACTTCCAAGCCAAAGCACGTGGGATGGTTGTTCATAATATTTTATTTGCCATATCACATTAAAATACATATCCATGTTTTAGGCATGAAAGCCCTTCATCAGGCGTGACGATAATAGAAATCCAGAACCGCTTACACATCTACTGCAAACGTGGTTACTATGAGGGTCCATAATAGATGAGCGTTCATATGTGTTTTATCGAAAAACACCCGTCACCCTTGCTGGAATATAGGAAGTGCTGACCACTCCTATATTTCAGGTACTATACACTGATGGTATCTGAGGGGGGCCATTCCCGGTCTGGGACCCTTGATCCCTTCAACTGTAGTGTGTACATCTAGTCTTCGAAAATTTGCACATAGCTTAAGTGGCAATAACACAAGACACAAGCATGGATGGTCTGTCAAACTCCCTACTAGTTAGGAACATTCATCTGGACATCTATAAATTGCACACAAAAAAAGTCACACTGTCTAGTAAATTCTTAATGGATGAAAATTTTTCCCTAAGTCTCTCAATGGACTGGACGTATTGTGGATCTTCCACAAACCTACTCAAAATTGGTGAGGGTCAGCTAAAAAGAAGCAAAAGTTTCTAGATTA
Organism: Phyllomedusa bahiana; assembly: GCA_025379985.1. Lineage (NCBI taxonomy): Eukaryota > Metazoa > Chordata > Amphibia > Anura > Hylidae > Phyllomedusa > Phyllomedusa bahiana. The sequence continues at coordinate 47,138 of JAODAL010011025.1, read as the reverse complement.
AGGAGTCTAGCAGTTATGTATATATCATCAGGCTACCTACACGGTGACCAGTCACTTCCAAGGAAGCCAACCAGCCAAGGGTTCCTGGATTAGAGAGTCAATCATATCATCAGGCTACTGCCAAGATGACCCATTACTTCCAAGGAAGCCAACCAGCCAAGGGTTCCTGGATTAGAGAGTCAAGCATATCATCAGGCTACCTCCAAGATCACCCCTCACTTCAAAGGACCCAACCACCCAATTGTTCATGGATAAAGGAGTCAATCAAATCATCAGGCTACCTCCAAGATGACCCATCACTTCCAAGAAAGCCAACCAGCCAAGGGTTCATGGATTAAGGAGTCAAGCACATCAGGCTACCTCCAAAATGATCCATCACATCCAACGAAGCCAACCAACCAAAGGTTTCTGGATTAAGGATTCAAGCATATCATCAGGCTAGGTCCAAGATAACCCATTATTTCCACGCCAACCAGCCTAGGATTCCTGAATTAAAGAGTCCAGCAGTTAGGTATATCATCAGGCTACCTCCAAGACAACCCATCACTTCCAAGCAAGCTAACCAGGCAAGGGCTCCTTGTTTAAGAAGTCTAGCAGTTAGACATATCATGAGGCCATCTCCAAGATGACCTATCGCTTCCAACAAAACCAACCAATTTAACTGTTCTAAAGCTTTTCAAGATTTGGGTCATTGCAGATTCCTTCACAACACTATGTTGCCCCTTGTTCTTCATTTGTGCTCTCCTTCAATCTGAAATTTTTTGAGGAAAATGGCTGCGATAAAAGTATGGTGAGAATTCAAACTAGAGCTGATCTTCATGGCTCTCAAAAAGATTTAGATTTACCAGGGTGGTAATTGTTGGGTAGTCAAAAATTTATGAAGGGTTCCTAGATCTGTCACCATTCATAACCCAGAAGGAAGACCTGTCCACCGGTAAGAGGTCCATAGTAGAAGTCACGTAGAAGTTGGTTTCAATTTCAAGTGTTCTGGTCTCAAACTTCTGAATTATTTTACAGATTTCTAGTCTTTTCGGGTTTAAAACAACGTTATTATTACAGCAATGAGATGAATAAAACTCAAATCACAACCCTTGAAGGAGTTAACACAAGACTCAATATAAAAAAGCAGCCTGAAGCCCTCAACCTATATTTCAAGTCAGCATAGAAACTTAATGAGGCCTCAACGCTTGGGACAGGCAAGCTTTGAAGTTTCAGAAATTCACGGTTTGATATTCAACTCACATTGCCCTAAAGGGGCCGGGATTTCAGGAGGTTGAATTCAGTCACCTCTATAATAAAAGGGAAGCCCCCTCCCATCAGCTATTCAATGTTAGGAGACCTAGAAGGTCAAAGGATTTATTACTGCGTCTACTATTGTAGACATGGAGGTCATGGAAATGAACTGGGAGGGGGGGAGCTACCTCGAATGATGGAAGAGGGAGCCAAAGATCTTCAGGATGACAGGGCTTTTGGGAGTTGTACCATACATGAACACAATTTATATCACGCATTGTTGTGTCTTGTGTGGGGACTACAGAAACTGTCCAACCACGGGTCATGCCATAGGAATGCCCCAATGGTTAATTGGATCAAATCGAATATGGGTCCAACATGCAGGTTCATTGGAAGCCTTTGCCTTTAAGATGATGACCTTCCTCACCAATAAGGAAAGTCATTAAATTTAAGTCAACCAGTTCTGTCTTCCATTTAGCCACCACTAAAAAACCTTCAAAAATTTGGCAAAATATTAACGACTAAGCAATCAAAGAGGTCCGCTCAATCTGATCAATTCACAATACAACAGAATATAGTGGTCAAAAACCAACAAATCCCGATGCAGATGTATAAAATTCGTGGTTTCATATGCACGGCAAAGTAACAACAATGCGTTTCGAGCTCAAAAGCTCTTCGTCATAGCATATAGAGGGCAAAAAGACTTCCAGTGGTGGGAATGGAGTTCCCCTTTAAATAGTAAAAAAAGGAATCACAAGATATTGAAACCTGCAATGTATACCAAGCAAGGTCAGCACCCAACATAAAACAGGACATATGAGCGATGGTTTTATTACAACAGTACAGTAAACCGAGATCAGGAAGACCTAAAAGGATGGTGCCATCATAAACGTTGATGGTATATCGATAGGATAGGTTCCACCTCTATTGTTCGCAACTATCTTGGGAATGGGCCCCCAAAAGTGTTGGCTCAGAATAGAGATCCGGTCATGACGCTCAATTCTGTTCTATGGGAGTTCCCAGTACAGGGGTGCGCTGTGTTCTCCCTTCTCCTCTATGGGAGTTCCCAGTACAGGGGAGTGCTGTGTTCTCTCCATTCTCCTCTATGGGAGTTCCCAGTACAGGGGAGCGCTGTGTTCTCCATTCTGTTCTATGGGAGTTCCCAGTACAGGGGAGCGCTGTGTTCTCCATTCTGTTCTATGGGAGTTCCCAGTACAGGGGAGTGCTGTGTTCTCTCCATTCTCCTCTATGGGAGTTCCCAGTACAGGGGAGCGCTGTGTTCTCCATTCTGTTCTATGGGAGTTACCGGTACAGGGGAGAGCTGTGTTCTCCATTCTGTTCTATGGGAGTCCCCAGTACAGGGGAGCGCGGTGTTCTCCATTCTGTTCTATGGGAGTTCCCGGTACAGGGGAGCGCTGTGTTCTCCATTCTGTTCTATGGGAGTTCCCAGTACAGAGGAGCGCTGTGCTCTCCATTCTGTTCTCTGGGAGTTCCCAGTACAGGGGAGCGTTGTGTTTGCCATTTTGTTCTATGGGAGTTCCCAGTACAGGGGAGCGCTGTGTTCTCCATTCGGTTCTATGGGAGTTCCCAGTACAGGGGAGCGCTGTGTTCTCCATTCGGTTCTATGGGAGTTCCCAGTACAGGGGAGCGCTGTGTTCTCCATTCGGTTCTATGGGAGTTCCCAGTACAGGGGAGCGCTGTGTTCTCCATTCGGTTCTATGGGAGTTCCCAGTACAGGAGAGCGCTGTGTTCTCCATTCGGTTCGATCGGAGTTCCCAGTACAGGGGAGCGCTGTGTTCTCCATTCGGTTCTATGGGAGTTCCCAGTACAGGGGAGCGCTGTGTTCTAGCTATTCAGGTCTATGGGAGTTCCCAGTACAGGGGAGCACTGTGTTCTCCATTCTGCTCTTTAGGAGCTCCCAGTACACGGGAGCGCTGTGTTCTCCATTCTCCCCAATGGGAGTTCCCAGTACAGGGGAGCGCTGTATTCTCCATTCTGTTCTATGGGAGTTCTCAGTACAGGGGAGCGCTGTGCTCTCCATTCTGTTCTCTGGGAGTTCCCAGTACAGGGGAGCGCTGTGTTCTCCATTCTGCTCTATAGGAGTTCCCAGTACAGGGGAGTGCTATGTTCTTTATTCTATGGGAGTTCTTCCCAGTACAGGGGAGCAGAATGTTTGGCCAACTCCAGTAGAACAGAACGGAGAGTCAAGTGCAAGTGTGACTGGCTCTCTATTAGTTGACACTTTCGAGGGCCCCTTCCTAAGATAAGTGCAGTTCCCAGCGGTGTGACCTGCACCTATCAGTCTCTGATGGGGTATCCTTTCGATACGCCACCAAAGTCCTTTAAGGCTTTATGCCCCATGTTGGAGTATTTCTCAGTTTGACTTGTTGTCTCCGAAAATTAAAACAGTCATCATATTAAAAAAAAAAGTTACAACGAACTGCAAACGACAAAGTCAATGGTGACGCGGGGTCATAGAAGCACAGGTTAGAGGACATCAGGTAAAGACATTAAGGAGAAGACCTGGGAGCTCTAGGGGGAAAAGCAACATCTCACCCTCGAGGGAGTAGACCTTGAAGCCAGACATTTTCTTGGACAGGATGGATTTTGGCAGGTTCAGGAGAGCGGGGTTGTAGACAGGGAAGTCGTGATAATAGTTTTCCAAAATCCATACAGCAACTCGTTGGATACTGTGAGAGGAAAACAAGACAGGGTAGGAGCAGGTGCAAAACAAAAAATATATCTAAAATTTTGTGGGGTTGGGGGGGTTGGAGGAAAGAAAGACACAAGGAGAATACAGAAGGGTTATGGGAACCAACAAAGAAAAGCCAAACGCATTACAAGAAGAACCTCACAATTATACACAATGCCCTTTAGGCCCAGCAGTGAAAGCTCGAATAATCACGTTCATTCAAGCAAAAGGCCCAAAATAGAAGGCCAAGATGGTCGACCAAATCTTCTGTCTTTTTGATACGGGGAGGTGCATTTCCCATTAGAAAAAAGAAAAACCATCATATTCTAAACTTCTACTGAATTTTGTCTTAAATTTGGCATCATTTAAAAAAAAAAAAAAAAAAAAAAAACAGTTTGGTTACGAAGATGCTGGAGACATACAGACTTCAGGAGTAAGAATAACCATTAAAGGGGTTGTCTCACTACAGAAATTGATGGCATATTGCTAGAATGTGCCATCAATGTCTGATAGGAGATGGGTGCGGGTCCAGCTCTGAAACCTCTCGGTTCTGAACAAAAAAATGCAGTCGGGACTCTACCATAGACATCAACGGGAGCGATGCTCGGCTGTAATCAGAAATCCATTCATGTCTATGGGAGAGTCCCGACCACCTCTCAGATCAGAACATTCTATGCCGGGAACTCCCATTCATGTCTATGGGAGAGTCCTGACCACCTCTCCATTCATGTCTATGGGAGCGTCCCAGCCACCTCTCCATTCATGTCTATGGGAGAGTCCCGGCCACCTCTCCATTCATGTCTATGGGAGAGTCCCGACCACCTCTCCATTCATGTCTATGGGAGAGACCCGACCACCTCTCAATTCATGTCTTTGGGAGAGTCCCGACCACCTCTCCATTCATGTCTATGGGAGAGTCCCGACCACCTCTCTGTTCAGAACATTCTATACTGGGAACTTCCATTCATGTCTATGGGAGAGTCCCGACCACCTCTCTGTTCAGACCGTTCTGTACTCGGAACTTCCATTCATGTCTATGGGAGAGTCCGACCACCTCTCTGTGCAGAACGTTCTATACTGGAAACTCCCATTCATGTCTATGGGAGAGTCCCGACCACCTCTCTTTTCAGAATGTTCTATACTAGGAACTCCCATTCATGTCTATGGGAGACTCCCGACCACCTCTCTGTTCAGAACATTCTATACTCGGAACTCCCATTCATGTCTATTAGAGAGTCCTGACCACCTCTCCATTCATGTCTATGAGCAAGTTCAGAACGGAGAGGTTTTGGGCTCATTTAGGAGATAAGTGTAGGTCTCAGAGGAGGACCAAAATTTATCAGACACTGATGGCATATCTCTAGGATATGTTATGGTCTGTAGTGAAACAACCTCTTTAAGGGATTATGGGTTACTTAAAGGGCTTGTTGCACTACAACGATTGCTTTTTATGTTAAAGATTTTGCAAAAACAAGTCACTTTGCAATATGTGTCCATTACCAGAGTCCTACCTATTCCTAGATATCCCCTCTTGTATGGGCTGCATCAGCTCCTCAGGTCGCTATAGCTACAGACCTGTGTCCATCTCTCATGATAGGCTGCCAGCGCTGGTTGCTACAGCTACAGACCTGTTTCATCTCTCCTGATAGGCTGCCAGCACTGGTTGCTATAGCTACAGACCTGGCTTCTACTGCAGCCTAGTAGAAGCCAATAAACACGCCCCTGAATTCAAAATAAAGCCAAAAAAACATGACTGAAGTAAGATGAATCAATGTAGTGAGACAACCCCTTTAAGTGTTTCAGGTTCATTCATATTCCTCTAGTCTAGTTCACTATTTTATTTCACATTACTTCTGCATGGCTTGTACAAATTCACCGAGGGGGTTACGCAACCCTTTTAACAATCCAAAAATGTGCATTACTAATACAAATTACAGCCCCCGAAAACCAACATTATCAGCTACGACCAAACTGTGATTGCAGCGACCACCAAAGAATCTAATTCTAGAGGTTTCCGTATAACAGGCGTCAATTTTCAATATTCGGGTTCAATCGCCGCCCATCTCTAATGAGGTCGAGCTGACCGGCATTGTGCTCCCGGTCAAGCATGGCTGACTTCCGTAATCAGGCATGTCCAATGTAAATTTAGTTTCTAATGGAACATTGAAAGCAAACAAACCATTTATGATGCCAAGGAGAAGATTAAAGGGGCAATAATTGTAGACTTCAGCACTTACACAGCCCAATAGGCCTACATTTGACGTAGAGTTGCCCCTATACGGTTGAAGTAAGGAGACCCATTGGACGTTGTCAAACTTCTTTCAACATGATAAGTCACGGTTCACGTTCTTGACCTACCTTAAGTGCCCAACGTTGTAATGTCTACTTGCTCCATCCGTGGACCTGACCACCTTGATGGTGAACTGAGGTTGGAGTTGTCTCAGCTCCAGCAAGACCACAGCCAAGTAGTGAACAAAGAGAAGAGCGTCCACAAGCGATACGGCATACTGTACTATCCCCTGGTAATTCCTCTCCGCCGTCGTCAAGATGCGCACTGCGTAAAAAAGCCAGTAGGACACCACCAGCAAAAATATGAGGACCATGATCAGAGCTCGGAAGACAAAAACCCGAGGGAAGAAAGCTTTGGGGCGACGGAAGAAAAGTGCCCAGCTGCCAACGAGAAGGATAAGGAGTTTGAAGGCCACAGAGATGAAAAGACCCTCACAAGGCGTACCACAGGCTTCCAGATCCCACGGTAAAATTTTGGGCAACAGCATAAGGGCTATAGGGGTCAGGAATGAGATGAGTGCTAAAGCTCCACCAATGATGACCCCAAAGTGCCGCGAGCAGTCCAGGTTGGCACTGTCCTCCATGTCCTTGGCGATGCGTGTGAGGTCATCATGGGAGATGCTGTGCTCAGAAGTCCCAGTGACAACTGTAGTGGTTTCACCCCAATTGTCATCCTAAAAAAATAGAAGGAAAGAAAATGAGTTAGAAAAATTCAGTTTGAAATTCAAAATATATCTAATACGGGAAAAAAAAATCTTAGCTAATTTTTAAAACATTTTTTAAATGGCAGTTCAAAGTGTATTAAAAAAATAAAAATTAGTTACAAAAATCCTAAATAAATTCTATTGGGGAAAAAAAGCTTAGCTAATTTAGTTTTTTTTTAAATTACAGTTCAAGGTGTATTAATAAAAAAAGTTAAAATGAAAAATGCTTTTGGGAAAAAATCTTAGCTAATTTAAAAAAAAAAATTTAAATGGCAGTTCAAAGTGTATTAAAAAAAATAAAAATTAGTTACAAAAATTCTAAATAAATTCTATTTGGAAAAATTCTTAGCTAGTTTTTTAGTATTTTTTTTTTTATTACAGTTCACGCTATTTTTTTTTCCTGTTCCTTTAAGAGTATATGAAATAATCGAATTTCATTTCTCGCAACTGAAAGTGACTGAACAAGTCTCATCCTGTCTATTGGAAGGGCGGCCAATTACACGAGATTGAGCGCTTTCATTGTGGAAGGAGTTTGGAGTAATCTAGGCAGAACTATTCGCACCGTCCCTGGCTCCAGTCCTCCGTTTACGCCTTGGTTCTACCTTTACGTGATGTTATCTCAGGCTGTCAAACACTCAAGTCTTAAAAAACGTTGTCAGGTGGTCTACTAGGCAGAAATTGGCTAGACCTAAAGACAATGGCTGCTCGAAATGGGTGACATCAGCAGTTTTTGCCAAAAGGCATCATTGTGTGCATGCGTCATTTGCTATATACTTATTAATACTGTATGTCAAGTATATAGTGTTGCACCAGGTTGGACTGGATCAGGGGAAACCCTGGTGGTCCCCTGGGCATGGTGGGCCTAGGGCTATTTTTCAGAGAGAAAGGCAGAGAGGCACAAAGCAAGAGGAATGTGCAGTCGTGTACAGAAGCCCCAGGAAAGAGCTCCGCCGGTGGGCCCCAATGACGCAGCGCCACCCATGGGCCCCACGACCCAGCGCCACCCATGGGCCCCACGACCCAGCTGCCGCCAACGGGCCCCACGATCCAGCTGCCACCCATGGGCCCCACGATCCAGCTGCCGCCAACGGGCCCCACGATCCAGCTGCCACCAACGGTCCCCACGACCCAGCTGCCGCCAACGGGCCCCACGACCCAGCTGCCGCCAACGGGCCCCACGATCCAGCTGCCGCCAACGGGCCCCACGACCCAGCGCCGCCCATTTGCCCCACGACCCAGCTCCACCCAGGTGCCCCACGACCCCGCTCCCCCCACGTGCCCCACGACCCAGCTCCACTCATTTGCCCCACGACCCAGCTCCACCCATTTGCCCCACGACCCAGCTCCACCCATTTGCCCCACGACCCAGCTCCACCCATTTGCCCCACGACCCAGCTCCACCCAGTTGCCCCACGACCCAGCTCCGCCCATTTGCCCACGACCCCAGCTCCACCCATTTGCCCCACGACCCAGCTCCACCCATTTGCCCCACGACCCAGCTCCACCCATTTGCCCCACGACCCAGCTCCACCCATTTGCCCCACGACCCAGCTCCACCCATTTGCCCCACGACCCAGCTCCACCCATTTGCCCCACGACCCAGCTCCACCCATGGGCTCCAAGCACCCCAGTTCAACACCATGTTGCACCATTTACCACATGGGTCACATTGGTATACAAAAAAAAAAATCTAGTAATATTGCCATGTCATCTGTGGCGCCCCTTTCAATAGATGTGCCCTCGTTAGGGTGGTCACAATTTGTCCCTTTATAAATCAACACGTAATGGAGTCAAGACAAGCGCAGTTGTATAGAGCGGCCGGATAATGTAGTTCCCACAGCAAGGCTCATGGCTTTAGTGCATTGTATCCTCCTGCCCTTGACACGACCGGAGAACACAATGACATCATTGCTACCCAATAGCGAGATCCTGACAATTACCCCGTGCACTGAGATGAGACTTTGGATCAGCTCATTAACTCTTCCTGGCACCCGTCCAGAGATCTACAGGTCCCGGGCACCTCTCTCTTACACACCCAGCTGCCTGTTAATATTAACCCTGCAGTGTGACCGCTTTTAGGATGGTGACTGGATGTAGATAAATGGTGCAAAAAAAAAAAAAAAAATCAATAAACCCTTCTGCTAATTACTTCTACACACACTCATGGAGAATAATTAGCGACAGGGGCTGTCAAGCGTTAGGAGAGCGGGTGGCAGAAGTGGCTGCGATGCTCTGCAGGGCAATATGTCAGACTATGGTGAGGAGGAAGTGAGGGGGTTAAGTGGCTGTTTGCCAGCGAGGATGGAAAATCCCGTGATGGAAGCAATGTTTTTTAGTATTGAATGAGCACTGTCGTCACTAAACAATGCTCTGCAGACGTCAGGAAGAAAGAAAAAAGTGGAAAATCTACCTGGACGGTTACAGTTTTCATGTACGATATAAATGAATAAAACAAAAAATTAAAAAAAAAACAACAAGAACAACCACAACAGCAAGAACCACAAGAACAACCACCACAACAACCACAAGAACAACCACAACAACAACAACAACAACAAGAACAACAACAACCACAACAACCACAAGAACAACCACAAGAACAACAACCACAACAACCACAAGAACAACAACCACAACAACCACAACAGCAAGAACCACAACAACCACAAGAACAACAGCAAGAACCACAACAACCACAAGAACAACAACAACAACAACAACAACCACAACAACCACAACAACACCAAAACCAGAACAACAACAACAACACCAAAACCAGAACAACAACAACAACAACAACAGAACAACAACAACAACAGAACAACACACTCACCCTCTCTTCTCCTCTTGTGGACTCATTGTCTAATAAGGGTTCTCCGGGAGCTTGAATAGTGACCGACTTATCTCCTCGGCTACTGCCGTCGCGGCTTTTAGACCGATGCCTTTCCCTTCGATCTCTACAAAAGTAAAAAGAAATATAAACGTAAAACATAGGGCTCACTGTAAAACTGTCACTGTTAAAGGGGTGCTCCGACCACTCAAAATGTACATCTAATTGTAGGGGCATGGCAGGAAAAAAAAAAAAAAAAAAAAAAAGAGAAGAATCATACTTACCTCCTGGAGAATGATGGTTTATGCTTTGAGTAAGGACAACTGTCTGAAACGCGTCAGCGTGCCAACTTACTGTCTGGCCGCTTTTATATGTATGGGCCACATCTTTTTAACAGGTGGTGGTGGAAATGAAGTGTTAATTTGATTTTTAATGACTTCACTGGACGGGAAGTTGGCATTTCTTCTCCTGGATGCTCTGGTTTTGTCGCCACGGCCATCATGGTGATCCTGGTTGTAGCAGTGAAGGTCCATCATTCACGTGACCAGTGCGGTCAATCACTGGCCACAGAGGTCACGTGAACGTTGCTGCCAATTATTAGCTGAACCCGTAACGTGAACGATACGACTGGGATCACTGGGGTGGATATAGTGACGTAATGAGAGCACTCACGAGTCATGCTATGACTAAGGACAACAGTTCGAAACGTGTCAACGTAAACATTTTACTGCACTACATGGTCCAGGTGAAGGTTTGTTTTTATGTATGGAAATAAAAGTGTCAATGGAATTTTAAACACTTCGTTGGATGGAAAGCTGGAATTCTTTTTTTGGGTGAAATCCAGGGGAAAATTTAAATTCTTAAATTCTTTTTTTTTCACCCCCCGACAAAATTAACAACCCATTTTGGCGGCCCAAAAACCCCCCTTTAAATTTTTTTAAAAGGGGTTGTCTGGTTTAGGAAACCCATTTTTATATACTATTTAAGTTCTTAAAGGGGTGCTCCCACCATAGACTTTGATGGTTAATCCATAGACTATACCATCAAAGTGTGGAACCTGCAGGTCCCACATCTGAGATCGGGCAACAGTTTTGGGGAAGGGGCCCCCCAAAAGGTTGTTGAAATCCCTTTGCCCCGGAATCTATTATTTTCTATGGGATTTAAATGAGAAAAAACCGAAAATTCCGTCCCCTATTTTGGGGGAACTACCATAAAAACAGAATAAGGAACACAAGCCTCCCCTGTACCGGGAAAACTCCCATAGAACAGAATGGAGAACAAAAGCCCCTTGCCCTGTAGGGGAACCCCTTTTTGAGGAGAATGGTAACACAGCGCCCCCCGTACTGGGAACCCCCAAAAAAAACAGAATGGAAAACACAGCGCCCCCCTGTACGGGGAACCCCCTTTGAACGAATGGAAAACCCACAGCGCCCCCCTGTCCCGGGGAAATTTCCCATAGAAAAAAAGGGGAAAACCCCCAGCATCCCCTTGTACTGGGTTTTCCCCATAGGGAAAAATGGAAAACCCACAGCGTCCCTTGAAAGGGAACTCCCATAAAACAAAATGGGGGAACACAGCGCTCCCCTGTGGGGGGAAAATTTCCCATAGAAAAAATGGAAAAACAAAAGCGCTCCCCTGTACGGGGAACCCCCCATAGAACAAAAGGGGAAAAAACCACAGCCCCCCCCCTTTTACTGGGAACCCCCATAAAAACAAATGGAGAAAAACAGCGCTCCCCTTTTACTGGGAACTCCCATGGGAGAAGAAAAATCATGGCAGCTCTGGGTTTTCTAAGAAAAGACTTTGGGTAGCCAAACCCCCAAAAAACTGGGGGTGGGTCTAGAGGGGGTGGGGCCCCTTCCATCCCCTTTTGATGGTATACCCCAAATTGGGGGAATCCCTTTTTAAAACAGGAAAGCAACACAAGAGCCCATCTGGGGGACCCAGCGGGTTTCCTATCCGTAACAGGGACACCCCATTGACCCCTTTAAAACCCATTTTAATGCTTCATTTTCTCTGGGGTGGGGGAAAGGGGAAATTGTTTCCCTTGCCCCCGGGGTTTTTACGTCTATGCCCCCTAGTAAATTGCTCGAGACTCACCTGTAGGACCCCCTGTGATCAGTATTTTAAAGACAAGGGATTTTTAAAAAACCCACTTTTTGGGGAAATAGCTGATATTTCACACTTGCCCCTTAGGCACTGGTTGGCATGTGTGAGCCAGTGAGTGCCAAGCATTGTGCCAGGACGCTCCCATATAATGACGGAGGTGATCAAGAAGATGGGGGGTTAAAAGCCCGGGTTTCGGGGTTTAAAGCACTAAAGCCCCTTGCCCGGGGGTGTCAAACGGCCCTCCAGCTGTTGGGAAAACAAACTCCCATCATGCCCCTGTTTTGATTTTTCAAATGCCTGGGGGATTTGTATTTTAAACCAACAGTGGAGGGCCGCAGTTTGACACCTGTGTCCCAGACTCTACTAGACTTTTAACTAAACTGGGACCCAAGGGAAATTTAGGGAGGCTATCTGGGACCAAAGGGCAAGCCCTTGTTTGGAGCAGACAGGTCTCCCTGTGTTTGCGTAAAACTTGGGGACTCCCCAGTTTTTTTGGCCCCCAGAATATTGGGACTCGTTGTCCATGTTTTCAGAGTAGCGGCCTTTGTGGCGATCCACGGTGACGGATTTTGGTTTCCCTGAACCTGGAACTGCAGCCAACACCGCTGCCGCCTCTTTCAGCACAGGCTTTTTCAGGCCGAAAGGCGCCGTCAGAAAATCGACTTTCACCTTGAAGGACTTTTTTTTATTGGCGGCCCTTGGTGTCTCTTAAGAAAAATAAGTGGAAACCCAAAAAATTTTGGGGAAAAAAAAAAAATAAAATTTAAAAAAATAAAAAGAAATAAAAACTTTAAAAAGGTTAAAAACACAAATTTCATTTGCTTAAAAAAGGGGGTTTTTTTTCCAAAAAACAATTTTCTTCCAACACGTTGGGGGCAGGTAATTGAAGATTTTTTTTAAATACATTTGTTTTTGTTTTTTTCTTTTTTTTAGGGACAAAAAGATTTTTTTTTTCGGAAAAACCCTTTTAAAAATTTCGAAAACCCTTTTAAAACATACCATAAGACTCAGATAAACTACAAGGGGAACCCCTCTTTGTTTTTAGAAATTTCTGGAAAACCCCAAAACCTGGAGCCACATATTTTGGAAAAGGGAGGAGGAAACCCCATTTAAAAACGTTGATGGTTTGGCCCTGCTTCATGACCTTAAAGAACAGGCAATATATGAAGGGTATGTTCACACAGTGGTTTTTATGCTATTTTGGGGACTATTTTCCCCCAAAAAAAATTTGGGCATTAAAATCCCCTTGATTCCCAAATTTAAAAACCGGGGCAGTCATTCACCGGAAAGGAAATTTTTCCAGCTATTTATGGTTTTGGGGGTTTTGGGGTGGTTTTAAGTGCCTTGCCCAAATTTTTTGGGGTTCCTTTCGTTAAAAACCCCCCTTTGGAAAAAATGGGAAGCGGCTTTTTTGGGGGAGAAAAAAAATAAAAAATAAAAAAAAAAAATCGGCTCCCGCTCAAAAATTTTAATTTTTAAAAAAGGACCGCAACCAATGGAAAAGCCCCAATAAACGTCCGAAAAACCCGATGGGGTTTAAAAAAGGGGGTTTTCTCATTACATTGTTTATCCCCACCCAAGTTCCCGTGTTCTTTGGGTTTTAATTAGAGTTTAGGGGCGTTTTTTTTACGGCTTCCACAGGCTGCGTTGGGGGCCCCGGTCTGTTGCCCATAGGGGACCGCGCTGGCAGCCTTTTTATGATGGATCAAAAGGTCTGTAACTTTTAGGACCTGTGCGGGGAAAATTTCAGGAGAAATCAAAAGGTCTGTAAACCTTAGCAACCGTGCTGGAAACCTATCAGGAGGGGGGTGAACAGGGGCTGTGGGTATAGCAACCCCGTGCTGGAAACCTATCAGGGAGGGTGGAAAAAGGTCTGTAGCTATTTGAAAAAAAATGTGGCAAACCCTTTAGGAGAGGGGTGAACAGGTTTTTGTAGCTTTGCAACCCGTGATGGGACACCCCCAAGGGGTTGGAACAGGTCTGTGCTTAGTGACCAAATGCTTGCAGCCTTTAAAGAAAAGGGTTTAACAGTCTGTAGCCATTTGCAAAACCGTTGGCAGGGCCCATTGTGAGAGATTTTAACCGGGGCCCCGAGGATTGGGGGCGAAACTTTTTTTGGGGTTTATATTGCGCATTGTTGTTGGCGCTTTATTTCCATTTTTTCTTGCTATTTAACACTGTTAAATAGTTTCGCTTGGGCCCTTTTGTAGTTTTCTGGCTTGCCCGGTAGTGTGTATAAAATTTAAAGGTTTGGGTCGATTGTAGGGTTTAGCCCGAGGAGAAGTGTTGGGGGGCGCCCCTTTTTTGGGGGGGGGGTCTCGTTTAAGGGTTTTAAAATTAGCGGGTTTGAGGTTTAGGAGGGAAACGTAGGGTAGACTGTCCCCCTTTTTTGGGCCCCCATCTAAATTAAAAAAAAGGGATATATTTTAAAAAGTGGGTTTTTTAAAAATTAAATTTTTTTAAAAGGGAAAATTGTTCTTTTTGGGGTTGTATGTTTGAGGTTTTGTTTCCCCCAAAAGTGGAGGGGCCCCAAATTTTAGGTTTCCTGGGTTCCCCCAGTTAATGAAAATTTAGAAATTCAAAAATTTAAAAGGGGGGAAGGATACGTGAGCCCCCCCACCCGCAGAAACCCGAATGGGGGCTTTGCTGTCATCCTGAGCCAACAAGCGAAGACTCATTACCTAAATTTTCCCAAACCAGTCTCCCCGGGGAAATTTTTGTTTTTTGTTTCTGTGCCCCTTTAGCACTCTGTTTTCCTTTTTTCATTTGGCCCTTTTCTAAAATTTCCTACCTTTTTTGGGTAGAGTAAACAGGGCGGGCCCTGATCGGGGTTTCCTTAATTAAAAACTTTGGAAAAAAATCGAAAGACGGATAAGGGGGAGTCATCCAAAAATGAGGTGGTGGCAGCCATGTTGTTGGGGGGAACCAAACCCCACAATTAAAAGGGTAGTAAGTGACTGGCAAAGCCCATCAGAAACTAAAAGTCATCAAGTCTTCCCCAAATTAGGAGCTTCTCCATAATGGGAAGAGTTGCCATCTAAGGCTTTATGAAGAACAGAAGAAAATCTACAGATGTTTGGCCGACAATTGTAGATCCGGCCGAGACCACTACATGTACATAGAGTCAGAACATAGTGTTTATCTCAATGCTATCATGACTGATAATAAAAAATAATACAAAAAGGTCATTGATTAACTTGTCTCCTACATAAAGAAACCCAACCAGTTTACGGCCAATAGTTGAAGTATCATCCCCAAGAGAAACCTCCAACAAGATGGACGTTTTTGACTATTTGCAGCATGTAGACGATTTTGGCAATTGAGTGCGCAGAGGGGTCTCCCAGTTCTCTCAATGGCAGATGCCATTGGGGATGGTGGGGAGAGCAGGAGGGGGTTATTTGGAACCATGCATGTTGGATTTAAACATAGACAATGTTTTGCTTTCAAAGAAGATAACCTCAGTTGGGTTGAGCGTGCCCATTAAAGGGGGTGGTGGGGGTGTTCCAATATGGACTTTGATGGCATTTCAATAAGATATGGCATCAAAGCTTTATAGGTGCAGATACCAGTGGTGGGACTCATATCTATCTTGGGAATGATCCCAGAAAGTGTTGGCTCAGAACGCAAAGCCAGTCACACTTGCACAGGACTCTGCAATCTGTTGTATAGGAGTTCTAAGTATGAACTAACAATCCACTTCCATAGAACAGAATGGAGAACACAGCGCTCCCCTGTACTGGGAACTCCCATAGAGGAGAATGGAGAACATGGCGCTCCCCTGTATTGGGAAAGAACAGAATGGGGAGTTGTGCATCAGCATGACCGGTTCTCCATTATGAGCCAACACTTTCAGGAGGCCTGTTCCCAAGATAAGTGCAGGTCCCGGAGGTGGTACCCGCACCTATCTGGTATATACTAGATAAATGCTGTCATTGAGTCCAAGTCTAAGGTGGGAACACCCCTTCGGATGATCAGGTTGGGAGGAAACTTACTTGGTTGCTCTGCCAGCAGCTATCGGACAGCTTCACCATAATTCTAGAGACAATATAAAAAATTCTCCAAGATGCCAATTGGTTCTCTCAAATGCATGGTTTTTTTTTGGGAGGGGGGGGGTTTATTTCCACCACAACCACTCAGTCTGACATCTATAGGAATTATATACAGAGCAACTGTTACACAATGTAAGACCAAAGTACTAGAAAAAAAAATCTTAAAAGGTTTGAAAAAAAAAAAAAACTCAAAAGAAAAATGTCTATTTTTGAATTCTACAACTCCAGAATATTTCCTGAAATTGTAAATCGCTGCATCTCCCCGTATTACAAATTTCCAGGAATATATAATGAGGCTACATGAATTAAAGATGCGTAACCGATCTGTGAGAAAACAGTTGGCGTTATTTTTCTTCTCGATTTGAGAGTCAAGAACGACGAATATTAGAAAAATTTCAGATGTATTTAAAACAATAACAAAAGCAACCACTGAGGAAAGCTCAACATTTTTTCAGTTGATTATGAGAATTTTTTTGGGCAAAAACACAGTTTTATTATCATTCTTACAAGAGGCAGCCAAATTTTTGGGATTAAAGGGAATTTGTTAAATTTAGATGACGGCATCTGTTGTATGTATCCTTGCTGAGCCGGGGGCACATTCCCTTTATATAGTATCTATTACTAGACAGGTCCTTTGTTAGGGTTTCTATAAGCTTTAATGGGTTGACCCAATGTGCCCAAGTAGGCACTAGCCAAGAGTCAACACGTGAAGCTTCTTCAAAATACTAAATCAAGCTAAAGGGATCAAGCTTATTAACCAAATGCATGAAATTATGGAATGGAGGGTAAGACTGTGTCACACTACAAGATAAACCGGGGCCAAAGAATTGAAAAACAAGTTCTTCTAGAACCTAGAAGTTCAGCCGCCATGTATTACTAACACACCTCAACCTACAGAACATCCCGCTCACTCCCAACAACTCTTACTAGCCCTTCAACGATGCATGGAGGCCACAGGGAAATGGCAGTAAAGGAATCCGATCACTTACAGAAGATTCAATGTTACCTCTCAGTGGTCAAGAAACCTTGCCCGAGCCCAAAAAGACCTTGTGAAAGTTAAAAATTTTCGGGGGAAAACAAAGAAAATAGAAAAGCCCATCACCCGTAATGTGGGGTTATCGAATAAGGTCACTTGAAAAGAATATAACTACAAAATACTGCCCCTATGTAAAAGAATATAACTCTATAATACTGCCTTATGTACAAGAAAATAACTACTTAATACGCCCCCTTTACAAGAATTTAACTACTATAATATGCTCCTATGTACAAGAAATAACTACTAAAATACTGCCCAATGTACAAGAAAAAACTACATAATACTCCCCCCTTGTCAAGAATATAACTCCCATAATACGCCCCTATGTACAAAATTAACTCTATAATATGCCCTTTTGTCAAAAATATAAACTATAATACTGCCCCTATGTACAAGAATATAACTACTAAAAATACGCCCTTGTACAAGAATAAAACTATAAAATATCCCTTCCTATTACAAGATATAACCTACTTAATACTGCCCCCTATGTACAAAAATATAACTACTATAATACTGTCTTTAAAAAATAAACTACTAAAATGCCCCTATGTACAAGAATATAACTACCATATACTGCCTCCTATGTACAACAATATAACTACTATAATACTGCCCCCTGTACAAGAATATAACAACCATAATACTGCCCCCTATGTACAAGAATATAACTACTATTATACTGCCCCCTATGTACAAGAATATAACTACTATAATACTGCTCCCTATGTAAAAGAATATAACTACTATAATACTGCCCCCTATGAAAAAGAAAATAACAACTATAAAACTGCTCCATATCTACAAGAAAATAACTACTATAAAACTGCCACCTATGTACAAGAATATAACTACTATAATACTGCCCCCTATGTACAAGAATATAACTACCATAATACTGTCCCCTATGTACAAGAATATAACTACTATAATCGCCTCCTATGTACAAAAATATACCTACTATAATACGCGCCTATGTACAAGAAATATAACTACTCATAATACTGTTTTTCCTATGTACATAGAATATAACTACTATATATACTGCTCCTCATGTACAAGAATATAACTACTTAATACTGTCCCCTATGTACAAGAATATAACTACATAAAATACTGCCCCTATGTACAGGAATATAACTACTATAATACTGTCCTCTATGTATGAGAATATAACTACTATAATACTGTCCTCTATGTATGAGAATATAACTGCTATAATACTGTACATGTTAGCCTGTTTACTACTGATCACAACTATAGTCCATCAATAACAATCTGCCTTTAATATTGACTTTTCGCGGCTCGGTGAATCAGGTCTTTCCGGACGGGTTTGTGTTCCTCCCACCGTTCTGCTGCAGGAGCCTCGTCATGAGTTATTATTTGCACTGTGGGAATGTTTCCCTCCAGACGGGGTCAAATATAACTATAAGGCGACCACAAATGAGAAATATACCAGGAAAGCATGAAACGGAATGAGCCATAGGAGACTGCGGTGCAGGTAGTAGATGCTGGATATAGTTACAATAGACATCATTCAATAGTTCTCCTCCTTGTGCCAAATCAAGAAGAAATGTACAAAAAATAGTGCAATTACATAGGTAAAAAAAAAAAAAAAAGTTCAGTAAAATTGGCCGTGTATGTTCTGTATAGGAATTATTTGTCACTGCCAACCTAAGTTCCCCAATGTACAGGACGTGTCTCTGACTTCCCTCAGTATGAGGATTGCCTCCCGCTACTCTTATGGCCTGAGAAGTGTACATGTTATCGGCAGGACCCAGTAAGTGTGAAGACAGCTGGAAACCTCCTGGTGCAAACAAATTATTAACCCATTATCCTTATATGTGAGGCTCTGGTCATTGACCTACGGTCTAGTCTAATGTTATATATCCCTGTCCAGAGTACAACAGAGAGATCATTATCACTCTAGCATAGGCTAGGTTTTCTCCTCCGCATACCTTGCGCCATATTCTCCATTCTGCTCTATGGGAGTTTCCAGTACAGAGGAGCGCTGTGTTCACCATTCTGCTCTATGGGAGTTGCCAGTACAGGGGAGCACTGTGTTCTCCATTCTGTTCTATGGGAGTTCCCAGTACAGGGGAGCGCTGTGTTCTCTATTCTCCTCTATGCGAGTTCCCAGTACAGGGGAGCGCTGTGTTCTCCATTCTGCTCTATGGGAGTTGCCAGTACAGGGGAGCACTGTGTTCTCCATTCTGTTCTATGGGAGTTCCCAGTACAGGGGAGTGCTGTGTTCTCCATTCTCCTCTATGCGAGTTCCCAGTACAGGGGAGCGCTGTGTTCTCCATTCTACTCTATGGGAGTTCCCAGTACAGGGAGCGCTGTGTACTCCATTCTGTTCTATGGGAGTTCCCAGTACAGGGGAGCGCTGTGTTCTCCATTCTGTTCTATTGGAGTTCCCAGTACAGGGAGCGCTTCTGTGTTCTCCATTCTGTTCTATGGGAGTTCCCAGTACAGGGAGCGCTTCTGTGTTCTCCATTCTGTTCTATGGGAGTTCCCAGTACAGGAGAGCGGAATGTTCGGCCGTTCTCAGAACTCCTATAGAACAGAATGGAGAGTTGTGCACAAGTGTGACCAGTTGTCCACTCTGAGCCGAGACTTTCAAGGGCCCCTTCCCGAAATAGAGGTGGGATCCGCACCCATCAGACTTTGATAAGAGATTTTATGGATATGCCAACAAAGTCCATGGTGAGAGTACTCCTGTAGGTGGTAAGAGGACTACAATATCGATGGCCTATCTTAAGGGCGACCGTTCCCGAGATAGGTGGGACCTGCACCTATCAGACGTCGATGGCATATCAAGTCCATGGTGGGAATACCCCTTTAAGCATTACCTAGAAGTTTTTAGTTCCATATAATTAAATGTATTGGTGTCTACCAACTACAAAGGGTGGCAATGGAAAGAGACCTACTAATAGAAGGGAGAAGAAGCAACCCCCACCCATTAATTTCCCCAAAAATTTAAAAAATAATCGGAATTGTTATAATTGTTAAGTTACGCTAAGACAAAAAGGATTAAAAAAGGATAAGGTTTTGAATGTCGTCCTATATGACACCTTCTGCTCCGTCAACTGCGGCAACGGCTGGGGGACAATATGACGAGGCTCGGTGACCATAGAAACACCGCCGAAAAAAATCCCGATCCAATCATGTCCTGCTTCCAGCCACTGGTTTTGGATGGATAGGGTCAGGACGCTGCAGTCACCGAAGGCTTTTGTCCCGAATGCCAGATTTTTTCGTATCCATTACCATGGAAACCCAAAAGAGCCCGGTCTGCGTGCACCTCCCCCACCCCACCATGCACCCCTTCGGTTTCCTAGGTAATGGCAGCCAGGCCCAGAAACATTCTCCCAAGCAGAAAGCATGGAGAGAAGACGAGAGGAGAGACTGGAAGGAAGTGTGTAGTGTGAGAAACGAGCAAAAACCGAAGGGGAGAATAAAAAAAAAAAACTGCTTCATTTTGTAACTCTTCCCCTATTGTTCAGCAAAAAAGGATCAGGTTTCTCCAAGGAGACGACCATGAAAAATCCTGAAAAGACAAAAGAGAACTTAACACCAACCCCGGCCAAAAACACCCAGCAACACCGGGAGCCAGGAAGCTGGAGGAGCAGAACAGAGCGCAGTGCCAAAACCCCAAAATATAATGCAACATGGACGCCAGGCCAAAAACCCAAAATATAACGCAACATGGACGCCAGGCCAAAAACCCAAAATATAACGCAACATGGACGCCAGGCCAAAAACCCAAAATATAACACAACATGGACGCCAGGCCAAAAAACCCCAGCAAAACCGGGAGCCAGGAAGCTGGAGGAGCAGAATGGAGCGCAGTGCCAAAAACCCAAAATATAACGCAACATGGACGCCAGGCCAAAAACCCAAAATATAACGCAACATGGACGCCAGGCCATAAAACCCCAGCAAAACCGGGAGCCAGGAAGGTGGAGGAGCAGAATGGAGCGCAGTGCCCAAAACCCAAAATATAACGCAACATGGACGCCAGGCCAAAAACTCAAAATATAAGCCAACATGGACGCCAGGCCAAAAACCCAAAATATAACGCAACATGGACGCCAGGCCAAAAACCCAAAATATAATGCAACATGGACGCCAGGCCCAAAACCCAAAATATAACGCAACATGGACGCCAGGCCAAAAACCCAAAATATAACCCAACATGGACGCCAGGTCAATGTGGAGGCATCAAGAGTGGATATTCCTGTTCTTGGGTAATGCCAGGAGGGAAAGGTTTAAGAGACCGGGCTCATTATTGAATTTTAAGCAGATACCTAGGTGTGATTATTAACGCAACAGCATTGTTTGTGGGTGTCACAGTGAACCTCCTATTTGGTGTGCGGCCTCGTGTTATAGAGAAGGAGTAGCTGAGCAGATTGATATATTGTTCTATAGGAAAAGATTCAGTAGAAAGTAGGCGTTTATTCATTTAAAATCCTGATTATTCTGGGTTATGGCGTCCAGAGGGCGGAGTTATCAGTGATTGACAGCTATCTCTGTATGCACACTCATACAAGGAAGGTTGTCAGTCACTGAGAACACCGCCTTCTGGACTCCTTAACCCAGCATAGCCATCTCTGTATGAACTCATACAAGGAAGGCTGTCAATCATTAATTACACCACCTACTGGACTCCTTTGCCCAGCATAGCCATCTCTGTAAGCACACTCATACAAGGAAGGTTGTCAATCACTAAGGACACCACCTACTGGACTCCTTTGCCCAGCATAGCCATCTCTGTATGCACACTCATACAAGGAAGGTTGTCAATCACTAATGACACCACCTACTTGACTCCTTTGCCCAGCATAGCCATCTCTGTATGCACACTCATACAAGGAAGGTTGTCAATCACTAATGACACCACATACTGGACTCCTTTGCCCAGCATAGCCATCTCTGTATCAACTCACACAAGGAAGGTTGTCAAATCATGGAGAACCCTACCTACTGGACTCCTTAACCCAGCATAGCCATCTCTGTATTCACACTCATACATGGAAGGTTGTCAATCATGGAGAACCCTACCTACTGGACTCCTTAACCCAGCATAGCCATCTCTGTATGCACACTCATACAAGGAAGGCTGTCCATCACTAATGACACCACCTACCAGACGACTCCACCCAGCAGAGCCATCTCTGTATGAACTCATACAAGAAAGGTTGTCAATCACTGGGGACACCGCCTTCTGGACTCCTTATCCCATAATAAGCAAGGATATAACGAAAAAAATACTTCTACTGAATCTTTTCCAAAAGAACAATATATCAATCTGCTCTAGGGGTAGCAGACCAGACTGCATGGTCAAGATGACAGGTTCTCTTTAGGTTAACACAACCTTGCTATTTTGTACAAAATGTATAATAGATTTTGGGAGTTTACTTTATAAATTGGCTTTACAGCCCCTGACTGACATTGGGTAGCAGGATCACTATGTGAAGGTGCTCATAGGCTTAATGGGGTGTTCCTACCATTGACTTTAATTGCTTATCCTAGCGATTTACCATCAAAGTCCGATAGGTGTGGGACCTGCACCTATTTTGGGAACCGAAAGCCCATCATGCTCGGCTCTACTAGAACTCCCATAGAACAGAATGGCGAGTCGTGGACAACTATCAGACTTTGATGACATAACCTATCGATAGGTCATCAAAGTCTATGGTGGGAACAAACCTTTGAAAGCAAAGTTGTTGAAAATCTCAGATTTCGGCGGAACTGCCCAACTACTGTGTATAGAAGGGTGTGTTTATTTCCCCCCCCCCCCCCCCCCAACAGATGCAAGATGAGGGATCAGGCATGTTGAATTTTGACGCCTGATCCCTTTGTTCTCAAGGAAGATAAGTCACCACCAGAGGTGAGAACACATGCAAAGCTCAGCCAAACCAAGCATGGAGGCGCATAGGAAGGAGGAGAGGAACAGCTGTTCGAACAACAGTAGTTGGAGGTCTATGGTCATCTTAAGGCTTTGTTTACTTCTAAATGGTTCCCAAAGCAACAAACGAAGCCCTTTCACCAAGGTCTTGTGATGGTGTGGGTCACATTGATGAAAATAGTGTTGCATCTACGGCTATTCTGGCTGTCCAATGTGACAGAGCTGCCGGAGTTTCACTTTATCTCCGATTAACATGAAGTCAACTAATGATTGTTTAAAGTGATGGAGGAACCTGAAATATCAAAGTCTACAACAAGAATCGGATAAGTTATTATAGACCCCTACACAAGAGGTCTTGTCACTATAGTTACAGACCGATGCAATTTGGGGCTTCCAATTTATTTTCTGTATAAGGGTTGGAGGGGGACATTCATGGATAAACCTTAAGGGAAGTCCCGATGAGGAGTCAAATTTACTCATCAGATTCTGCTGTTGAAATTCACGTTCACGAGCATTTCATGTGGATTTACAGTGAAGGAAATAATTATTCGATTCCTTGCTGATTGTCTAAGTTTGCCTACTATATGGGTGGTGGCTGGGTCTTCCAGCAAGACAATGACCTAAAACATACAGCCAAGGCAACAAAGGAGTAGCTCAAAAAGAAGCACATTAAGCTCATGGAGTGGCCTAGCCACTAGACCTTAATCCCATAGAAAACTTATGGAGGGAATGGAAGCTCCGGGTTGCCTCGAAATCTTAATGATTTAGAGATGATCTGCAAAGAGGAGTGGACCAAAATTCCTCCTGACATGTGTGCAAACCTCATCATCAACTAGAAAAAAAAGTCTGACTGCTGTGCTTGCCAACAAGGGTTTTGCCACCAAGTATCAAGTCTTTTTTTCCCAGAGGGATCAAATACTTAATTCTCTCAGCAAAATGCAAAGAAATTTATATAATTTATACAATGTGCTTTTCTGGATTTTATTTTGGATATTCTCTCTCTCAATGTTAAAATTAACCTACCCTTAAAAATATAGACTGTTCATGTCTGTCAACAGGCAAACTTAAATCAGCAAGACATCAAATAATTATTTCCTTCACTGTAGGTTTTGTTTTTTTTTATTTTTTTCCCCGGTAGATCCACAGTCAGAAAACGAGTCCAATTCATCTCTATGGTGTTTCGGACATGGACATACAAATATTTTGGATGTATTTTGTGCAAGGTTTTCAGTCATCCCCATTGACTTCAATGGTAAATTTTTTCCAAGTTGAATACGATGGAAGAATGAACATTTTCTAAGTTTCTTTTACTCTTAAAAACTGACCGATGAAACACGTATGAACTACAGGGTGTATTTTCTATTGAGGTCAATGGGGATGGTTTACTCTTGGTTTTAGACGAGTATTTTAAGTTGGAAAATGTGTGGATTCCGACTTGAAAAACGTGTCGTGTGGACGGAGCCTAAAAGTTCTAGTATCCTAAAAGTGCATTAACATGGGGAAGCCACCATGAAATGGACCACACATGGTGGGCCTGATACCAGGACATTGGAGATGAGCATTTGTGAGCTAGAATGGTCATCAAGGACATCTCATTGTCTCCCAATCATCCATCGTCAGCACTCTACAGTCCCTGAAGGTATGGAAGCCGGAGAGGGAACCAAGCCAAGTGAGATGTTAATGTAGGTCCCCATCTGAACTGCGGTCACCTTGTTGTGGTGAAAGGCCCCTCGTCGTTTTGATCAAAAGTGTGCACTAAGAACCTCAAGTTTTCTTGTTTTCAAGAAGTAGCAGAAATGCATTTTGAATTAGTTTATATATTCACTTTCTAGTTTGTAGAGAGCTGCTGATATGTTGTTACGTTTGCAAACATACGGCACATTATGTAGGAAGCAGAACATGAAGGAACCTCGGTCATGAGGACATCTCACCTACAAGTTGCAGGAATGCCTATGTGAGGGCATCTACGTTGGACGTTGTTATTAAGCATTGCTGGCTACATGCTCTACTGATAATATTTCTTTAAGGTGTGGGCTCTGAACGGTATTTGATCTTCAAACATTTAATGACATGTGGACCACTCCCCAACAAGGTTGCCTGCAAGGCAATACTTTCATCAGGGGTCCTTATCAAAAAGGGGCCCAGTGATATGGTATAAGATAGGGACTGATAGTAGGATGGACCCCAGATTCTTTGGTTGTATGGGGCCCTGACATTACGGATGGCAGCCCTGCTCCCCTGACTGGGTGGTATACGGATACAAGGAGACATGACATTACTTTCAGATTTCGTCATCCTTCACACCACACCCCTCCTTGTCGTACCTATTACCACATGGTACATATGTACAGCGTCCATACAAATTACACATGGGAAAGTCTACAATTACTAGTTTAACTAAATGACTTTTTCAAACTAAGCAGCCGACTTAATACTATAATAACATATTAACCAAAAACCAAGCTGAAATGGAAGGCCAGCTGATAAAAAGAACCTGAAGAACCTGTTCACGGAACGTCTGCACGATTAGACAGGCCTCCTTCACGAAAATCTGCTCCTCTACAATAGCATAGAACATCTACGTCATGCAAGGGCAAGTCAACTTCTATTAGGATTCCGGCTTAAAAGAAATCCTACCATGAATGACACACGTTCCACCTTTCTGTAGGACCTCTTGGAGATTAAGGAACCAAGAGGGTGAGGTACACTTCCTGACCTGAAGAGCTATGTTTCTAAGGAGCCAGGACAAGTCTCTGTTTCGAACAAGGCCATTTGGAACGCCATCTTTTGGGTACAACTGGGTTCATGCTTGGTAGAGCATTTTGGTGACATAACCTTTAGAGCAGTGGTATGAAGCTCATTTTCACGGAGGACGAACGCCATCTTTTGGGTACAACTGGGTTCATGTTTGGTAGAGCATTTTGGTGACATAACCTTTAGAGCAATGGTATGAAGCTCATTTTCACGGAGGGCCACATTGGTATTTTAGTTGAACTCAAAAGTGCCATTGGAGGGTGGCTAGGGTACCTGGGTAGGACTTTCCGAGCTGTGCCACCGCCTGTAAATTGCTGAATAGAGTGGTGTTGAGGTGCACGCCGTAGCTCTGAATACGAGATGGCGCTTGCTTCTTGTGCTGGTGCTGCCATCTACGCCAAGGTTTGTCAGAGTCCTTTAAAGAAAGTAGAGAGCCTCTCCTTCTGAATTCACATCTTGCCATCCTGCTCACCATGTCTAAGCTGTTCTGGGACACAAACTGAAGCGGTGGGCAGGACTTGGCCCACAGGCCTCGTGTTTGACACATATTCTTTATAAGGAAATATGAAATGTTGTCCAGTACAGTAAATAGTAGAAGACCCCCAATAAGAAATTCAAGGAGGATTACGTCAATCAATACAGAACCAAGATGAACCGTTAAAGATGCCTTCATCGACAGGGTTGGTGGTGTTGTTAAGCAGGACCCCAAGGGAATCCGAGCTTGGAGGCATCTGCAACTTCTACTGAAAGGTCACTGGTAAGAGGGTTGTCGGAGTCAATTTAGCTTGAGGCACATCATCAAGGATCATGTTATGAAAGGGATAATTTGATATAAATTCTACATGCACGGTAAAGCCACAGCCTCGGAAAGCCCATATGCTCTTCTCAATAAATTTCACAGTGTTCGAGAACCCTTTTTAAGAGGCCCCCTGGTAAGTAAATTATTAGCTTCCTAAATATATACAGTATGTCATCGGGAAGGTTCCACGAGGCCAAGAACATTTTGTAACGATTTTGAGAAATTTATGGCCTGCTAACAATTTTCAGTTGCATAATTGTTTCGACTAATGAGCTGCATATGATCTATAAAAATGTTCATTGAGGTTCTGTTTAGGATCTTCAACGTTTAAGGAGTGATCTCTCCATGGATTAGAGGACATATCCTATCAATATACCATTGAAGTCTGATAGGTGCAGGTCCTAGAGGTGGAACCCACGCCTACCTGAGTAATGAACCCCCGGGGAACGAAAGGGACTGATCAGAATGGAGATCCAGTTGCGCTTGTGTATGACTCTTCTACGGGAGTTCCCAATACACGGGAGCGCTGTGTGCTCTCCATTCTGTTCTATGGGAGCACTGTGTGCTCTCCATTCTGTTCTATGGGAGCACTGTGTGCTCTCCATTCTGTTCTATGGGAGAACAGTGTGCTCTCCATTCGGTTCTATGGGAGCACTGTGTGCTCTCGATTCTGTTCTATGGGAGCGCTGTGTTCTCTCCATTCTGTTCTATGGGAGCGCTGTGTTCTCTCCATTCTGTCTGTTCTAAGGGGACGCTGTGTTCCTCCATTCTGTTCTATGGGAGCGCTGTTCCCTCATTCTGTTCTATGGGAGCGCTGTGTTCTCTCCATTCTGTTCTATGGGAGCGCTGTGTTCTCTCCATTCTGTTCTATGGGAGCGCTGTGTTCTCTCCATTCTGTTCTATGGGAGCACTGTGTTCTCTCCATTCTATTCTATGGGAGACGTTTCTCTCATTTGTTCTATGGGAGCTCTGTGTTCTCTCCATTCTTTCTATGGGAGTTCCCAGTGTAGGGGAGCGCTGTGTTCTCTCCATTCTGCTCTATGGGAGTTTCCAGTACAGGGGAACACTGTGTTCTCCATTTTGTTCTATGGGAGTTCCCAGTACAGGGGAGCGCTGTGTTCTCCATACTGTTCTAGGGGAGTTACCCAGTACAGGGGAGCGCTGTGTTCTCCATTCTGTTCTATGGGAGTTCCCAGTACAGGGGAGCGCTGTGTTGCTCTCCATTCTGTACTATAGGAGTTCCCAGCACAGGGGAGCGCTGTGTTCTCTTTGCTCTATGGGAGTTCCCAGTACAGGGGAGCGCTGTGTTCTCTCCATTCTGTTCTATGGGAGTTCCCAGTACAGGGGAGCGGTTTGTTCTCCATTCTGTACTATGGGAGTTCCCGGTACAGGGGAGCGCTCTGTTCTCACTTCTGTTCTATGGGAGTTCCCAGTACAGGGGAGCGGTTTATTCTCCATTCTGTTCTATGGGAGTTCCCAGTACAGGGGAGCGCTGTGTTCTCACCATTCTGTTCTATGGGAGTTCCCAGTACAGGGGAGCGCTGTGTTCTCTCCATTTTGTTCTATTGGAGTTCCCAGTACAGGGAGCGCTGTGTTCTCCATTCTGTTCATGGGAGTTCCCAGTACAGGGAGCGCTGGGGTTCTCCATTCTGTACTATGGGAGTTCCCAGTACAGGGGAGTGCTGTGTTCTCCATTCTGTCCTATGGGAGTTCCCAGTACAGGGGAGTGGGGTGTTCAGTTGTACTCAGAACTCCTATAGAACTTAATGGAGAGTCGTGTGCATGTGCAACCTGCTTTCCATTGTGAGCTGACACTTTTGAGGGCTCGTTCCCGAGACTGGCTAAGGTCCCACCTCTGGGACTAGCACCTATTAGAATTTAATGGCTTGTGCCATTGATATGCCACCAAAGTCCATGGTGGGTTTCAATTCTAAGACAGAAGGCTAAACACCCTTGAAAACATAGAAATGCCAATAAATATGAAAGAGGTATAGCCCACTGCCTCCGCCCATAGGTTGCAAGAAGAAGAAAAGTGAATTAACAAATGACTTCAGGATCAGACTACACAAGGTTGGCTTGTAATCTGCAACCATGAAGGCACAGAGGTCCGCACAGGTGCTGTATACACAAACCCTACGCCTAGGTGATTTTTAGTGAAGACTATTTACAAAAGCTCTTACTTTTAGATGCAATAGAAAAAAAATATTAGTAGAAAAATTCAAGTTTGGATAATCTCTGGAAATGTTGTTATAGCCCATGGTGGCCCTATGAGAGGCTTACCAGTGGGTGGTGGTGGGTCATGTAGCCAAGTCGCTGGATATCAAGGGGCACCAACAAGCCATTTTGCCTCAGACAAGATATTTAGAAGGTTAGCGAAGTAAACAGAATTTTTGCCCCAGGTGAAGGAAAGATTAGATGTGACACTTGGGCTTAGCATTCGTTCCAGCTAAAAGCTTACTATCCCTGAACATTGTTCGGACTAAGGGCCAAGCTTTATACCGACATCACCACCTACCCCCAACCCAGGATTATCACAATTACAAGATTATTGTAAACCCCTATCTCAAAAAATTATCATAATAAACCTACAATTCTACTAAATCAATCCAACTCCTTTCACAGCTACAGCAATTAAATCTTAATGTTTTTTTCAAGTCAAAAAAAGATCAAAAATTATTTATTTTTTTTAAAAAAAATAGTAATATAAAGTTTCATTCAGACTCAAATAAGGTTGGCAGAATCTGAAATAAGAGTTGAAATAAAAATATATAAAAAAATAAAAAAGAGAAAAAAACCCAAAAAAAAAAAAAAAAAAAATAGTTTGGACCTAGGGATAAAACCACAAATGCTTTGTCCATCAGTTTTTAAGAAATTGATCATGTTTTTGGGTTTTTGTAAAAAAAAATAACACTAAAAAAACTCCCAAAAGACGCAGCAGAATGAAAAAGTTTTAAAACCAACCCCATGAAAAACAAACTTTTTTGGCCCCCCCAAACTAAAATTAAACAAAAAAAACATGAGAACGCTAAAAATTGTGAAATAAATAATTTTTGTTTAAAACCCATACCACCGAAATCAAACAAAAACATTTTTCCCCTTTTATCGAATACAATACAAATACAGAATGCAAATAGAGAAAATCTAAAAAAAAAAAAAAAAAGACTAAAAATGTGAGAAATTTCTGAAAAAAAAAACAAACAAAAAACTCAAAATTAAAACATGGCTTTTATCCCCAGTGTAAACTAGCGAAATAACTTACTCGCCGTACATGCACACTCACCAAGTTAGGATCACAGAAATGACGGACTCGGATTGTATAATTTAATCCTACGATCCTTCTTGCATCTTAAAGCGGAACTCAGATTTTAAAAATTTGAAAAAAAACTGCTTCGTCAGTTAATGGTCATCGATAATTCTCGCAGGGGACCCTTTAAGTCAAAACCCGCCAAAAAACCCCCCCCCACAAAAAAAATAAGGGAAAACTTTTTGAAATTTTCATAGAATCCCTGGTTGATTCGACACGAATAAAGAAGATTTTATATTTCAGAAAAATTGTTTTATTACATTTGGAAGAAACCAAGACCAGGTGTATTTAAGAAAGAGAGAGAAAGAAAGAAAGAGCAAAGAAAGAAAGAAAAAAAAAAAAGAAAAAGAGAAAAAAAAGAGAGAAAAAAAAAGGCAAGAAAAAAAGTGAGAGAGCAAAAAAAAAGAGATTTGAGAGAGCAAGAAAAGAAAAAAGAGGTTCAAAGAGAAAGAGAGCAAAAAAGAGAGGGGAAAGAAAAAAGAAAAAAAAAAAAAAAAAAAAAAAAGGAAAAAAGCGAAAGAAAGATTCTTTTTGCAAAAATCTCTACCCATTTTCCCCTCTAAAAAAAAACCCCCCCCCCCCCCTCCTCCCACACCCCTTCTGATCTTTGGGTGGGGAAACCCCCAAACAAGGGATTTTTTCCCGCTAAGGATGCCTATCCGAAACGCGCCCGGGTTTTTTTTTCCACATTTTGGGTTTACTTTCTTCAACTTTTTGGTTTTCGGGGATAGGTTTTTTTATATTTTGAATACAAATTTAGCCATTTTTATCTTACTGGATCGGTGATGAAAGTGCTGTTCTATCTTTTTCCCCTTTTTTCAAATTTTAAAGGGATTTTATTCAGCTCAAAAATAAACAAAGTGGAGACACCAGTGGAACAATTCTTATGATTACAATTCTATGTAATTCAGATACCTCCAGGACACTGACATATTGTCTAACCCCCTAATCTTTTTGAAAGGGAAAATTTTTTCCATTACCCCAAAAAATTTTTTTATTTTTTTAAGGATAATAAAGAAAAAAAAAAATTCAACCTGATAAAAATATACGTCTTTTATGACCACTTCTTGTTGACCAACCGGTAAATGTCATATTGACCATTATATCTCCAGTCCATTAGCCATGTTTTTTTTATTAAAAAAAAATTTCCCCAATTTCAAACCCTTTTTAAAAATTTAAAAGGGGAAAAACAAAATTTTATAGGATTGCTAGAGCTGCCAACATGATGAATGGGCGACGACGGCAATGGCCGCAAAATTAAACATTTAACATTGGGCTTGACAATTGGGCCCGGGAAGAAACCAACATGCTGGGTTTGGATCTGAAGAGCTTCATTTAGAAGAGGGAATAAATATGAATTTCTTCCTGGCTCTGGAAATTCAAGCAGACATTAGGAAATCCTAGATTGCTAGTCCCACGCTCACACGATGAGTTCATTACCTCATGTCAACCTCAAACCATCTCAGTAGCTCTTTTAAAGTCTCATTCAAAACCCGGGAGCCCCTAAAAAACCTGACTATCTCACCAGCCTGCCGCATGCATTCCTCCTGAAATGGTCTATGAAATATTATGCAGGGGATACTGAGGCTACAGAATTTCACAAATACTAGAAGGAGAGGGTGGATGGAAACAAAAAGGTAGAAGGCCGCATCAGGTTGGGTTGGGAAGCGTCATACAAGGAGGCCATGCAGCTAAAGGCGCCGGAGGAAACCTCAACGTTCAACTTCTGGCCATTGACATACAATCACACCCTAGAAGAGTCAACAAAACGTTGCGGAAATTGTACACTGAAAAACGAGGGGAGGGAGTTGTCCACCTCGTACCGTAGGAAAGTCACTTCAAGCAGCATTGTGGTGGCTCAAATTGAGAAGTTGTAGCCCCTAGACCAGAGGTCCCCAACTCCAGTCCTCACGACCCACCAACAGGTCATGTTCTCTGGCTTTCCTTAGCATTGCACAGGTGATATAATTATGCTGCACAGGTGAGGTAATTATTATCAGTGCATTCTGTGGGAGATCCTGAAAACATGACCTGTTGGTGGGTCCTGAGGACTGAAGTTGGGGAACACTGCCCTAGACCATAAAAAAGGGATGCAAACCAAGAGAAGTGAAACCAAAAAGGGAAATTCAGCCCAAAATAAAGCCAAATCTTTAAGATGAACCTCACAATTTTTGTGGGACCAATAGAACATGTAATGAACACGTCAAACAAGGCCCGATGACCAAATCCGGACCTCAACATCGTTTTATGCAGCCGATGAGCGTTTAAGACACAGCGAGGAAGGGTGGAAGTGGTCCAGATGCAAAACGACTGGCTCTCCGCTTTCCCTGGTGTATTCGGCCAGTACCTGTCAATGGGGGTGACAGCAGCATGGGAAGTGAGCACCACCATGAATTCGGATCTCTGCGGCACACCTCCATATACTGTAGCTCTGGTCAGCAACTCTTAGGCAGTGGCACAGTTCTGACAGCCCTATTTAGGCACCTTAACCACCCTCCGAGGCCCTCCAATGGGCAACCATAATGCTGATGTGGCCCTCAGTGAACATCAGTTTGACAAGCCTGATGTCCTGTGTATGGTGATGTCCAACATTTTCCCCTGATGGCACATTTTGGGAGGTGATTGGGGAATAGTACGGTGGGATTTCACCATGCCCCATCCTTTCTCCTCATGGAAGATAAGCCGCATCCATAGTAGTCTGGCAATGGCTTTTCTGGCATCTTTTTTGGCGGAGCGTAGATATTCTAGGGTAGATAGGGAACAAGATGGTGGGATTTCACCATGCCCAATCCTTTGTGTTCATGCAAGATAAGCCGCCTCCATAGTGGTCTAGCGGTGTTTTTTTGGGCCTCTCGGATGGCTGACTGTTGATGTTCTGGGGTTGTTGGGGAACAGGACAGCTGGATTTCACCATACCCAATCCTTTGTGCTCATGGGACATAAGCCGCCGATATAAGTCTGACAATTACTTTTTTTCCCCTCTCCATTGGCTGAGTGTAGATGTTTTGGGGTACAGGATGGTGGGATTTCACCAAGCCCAATCCTTTGTTCTCATGGGCAATAAGCCCCCTCCATAGTAGTGTGGCAATTGTTCCCCAACGGTGAGCACACATGCACACTTGGCTGAGCACGCAAGTGGAGGAAGGTTGGGAATATCAATATTTAGATGAGCGAGAGTTGGCCAACCATTGTCAAAGGTGTTTGGCCAGCTTTAGACATGAAGTTAAGATGGGAAAGCAAGATGGCTTTAAACTAACAAGGACTGAACTAGATGAGGAAAAGTCCACAAATAGACCCAAAAGGAGGAGAAAGAAAAAAAAACAAAAAAAAAACACCACAGGAAACCACCACTAACGGAGAGGAAATGCAAAGAGAAAACATGGCCCTAAGACCGAATAAAAGGAAACATTTGCATTTCTAATCAGCATTGAAGCACCTCCAACATCTAACCTGTAAACTCAAGGATCTCGCCCGTCCCCCTCTAGCACCTACTAAGGGTTAACCAGTCCTATGACACCACGGAATAATGTGGTATTCTATTCATGCAGCAACCATTGTGCACACAGAAAACACAAGCCCAGGTATGAACACAAGGAACAAAGTACATTATCCGTGAAATAACACAGGCGGCGAGACAAAGGACGGGAGACAGGTTACAAAGCACAGGCCTGAAGGGCAGACTGTGTAGGAAGCCTGGGACAGACGCTCATTGTGCCCGACCTATCAGCCCTTGTCCACGGGGATCTTCATCGATAATAGAAACCATAAATTATAGATCTGGCTTAAGATCTGCAAAGTCATCACGTAGGGTTCCTTAATGGGGTGTGGAGAGGTCACGGTTCATAGCGAGTCCTAAAAATGTGCAACCCAAAGCAATATATAGACTAAATGAATAGTAGTAGACATCAACGGTGTCAAGGCTGTTCAGAAATCATCCTCAATGGCTTGCCATGATGGGGCTTACCACCCTAGGCCTTATGTATGAAACCGGTCTAGCAGTAAGACTGTCTTTGTTGCCCATAACAACCAATCAGAACCCATAGCAACCAATAAGAGCTCATAGCAACCAGAGCCCATAGCCACGAATCAGAGGCCACAGCCACCAATAAGAGCTCATAGTAACCAGAGCCCATAGCCACGAATCAGAGGCCATAGCCACCAACCAGAGGCCATAGCCACCAATAAGAGCTCATAGCATCCAGAGACCATAGCCACCAATAAGAGCTCATAAAAACCAAGCCATACCACCATAAGAGCCATAGTAACCAGAGCCCATAGCACGAATCAGGGGCCATAGCCACCAACCAAGGGGCAATAGCCCAATAAGAGCTCATGAACCAGAGCCCATAGCCAAATCAGGGGCCTAGCACCAACCGAGCCCATATCACCAAAAAAGAGCTCATAGAAACCAGAGCCCATAGCCACCAACCAGAGGCCATAGCCACCAATAACGCTCAAGAACCGACCATGCACGAACAGAGGCCATAGCACCAAACCCAAAGGGGCCCAGCCACAATAAGAGCTCATAGTAACCAGCGCCCATAGCCACCAACCAGAGGCCATAGCCACCAACCAGAGACTATAGCCACCAAAGCTCAGCTTTTATTTCATATGGGGTCTAGAAAAATAAAAGCCGAGCGTTGATTGGTCACTATGGGCAACAAAGACAGTCTTATTGCTAGACAGTTTTGTACATAAGACCCACAATTTTTCTGTGTACGGCTGGGTTCATACTACATTATTGCCTACATCGCAGGTATCAGGGAAAAAAAGGTTCTCCTGATGCATACCACCACAGCCCCATAGAGGTGAATGGAGCAGACCTAGGCCTATTTGGACTATGGTCAGTCTATTTGGCGGTGGTACATGCTATCTGTGTGGGACACAAAAAAGTGTGGTCCTCAACGTCTTTGAAGGAGTTTCCTTTTTAGAACTTTTTTGACCTTTTTGGAATCCTGGAAAGAACCTCAAACAACCAAGAAAAATGGACACAAGAGTTATGAAAAATATACAAATTTAACTTTACGGTTCTCTGGTTAGTTTGTACCCAGACGTCTACAACAAAAAATTACATGAACAACCATGTGCCCTCACCTTAAACTAGCAATGAGAGATGTAAATTATATCAATTTTCATAAAACTGAAGCAAAACATGCTAGGTGAAAATACACCCTTAGGCCATGGCTACACAGCACAGGTTTTCTGTCGATTATTCGGCGGATTCAGTATTTTAGATCTGCCGAAAATCCGACGCTACATTATGCTGTGTAGACCGCAATAAAAAAATTAAAAAAAAATCTGTGCTGTAGTCTATACAGCATGGGTTTTTTACCATCGGTTTTAAAATCTGGAGGAATATGCAACATATATATTCTGGAGGATTCCCATCAGATTTCTGTACATTCAATTGTACAGGGCCAACGGCAAATGGGAAAAACTGACCGCAGTCAAAACGCCATCGGTTTAAAAATGCCGTAGGTGTAGACCTAGCTTTAGAAAACAGACAAGGTGGAAGGACAATCTAACAACTCCTCAAGAATATTATAGGGCAAAGTCACTTTTGGGGGTAAATACTTATCACAATAATTAACGCCTACTCGGTTTCAATTAAAGGAGTCTCCCAAGATTTTTTTAAAACCTCGCACTGTGCCAAAAACAAATATATATATATATATATATATAATCATGTGACCAGAGAGTTCAGCGATTGGCTGCAGCATCACATGACCCATGAACGTGGAACGGCGGTGATGGGAGAAGTATGGGGTAAGTTTCTATTTTAGTACAGTGGGAGGTGGTAGGGAGGTTTTTAAAAGTCTTTGAAAACCCCTTTAAGAGCATGTAGTATGTCCGCATCCCGGTGAACATTATCATGCGCCAAATTTATAGGCAACCGTGCACCAACTTGACACATATTTGGGAGTTGAAAGACAAAACCAAATCAGTCAATCCTCCCCTTAGAGTCATACACATACATTGTTCAATATAAGTTACCTTTGTGTATCATGCATCAACAAAAGGTTCAAAATGGCCGAAGACGTGGTTTTAGTAACTTCCACCTAATGGGTATGGCCACCGTTAAAAGGTAGGTTGATGGTGAACCACCACTGTATGGCCTTGTCCCAGACAGAGGTACAGGTTTTAGTTCATATTTGTCATCACCGTTGTAAAAAAAAAAAAAATTGGCCATATATGATCAATGATACAAGGCGAAGGACAAACAATTTCTTAGGAAACTTTCAAAGACAGAAAAAAAACACTCACGGACCAGCCGGTGTTTGCCGACGTCTATTCAGGAGACAACGGTCTATCAGTTGCTCGTCGTCCAAACTATTTTTCACTAGATGAAAGAATTTTGGTTGAAATGGACATTGCGCGTATAAGATATGCCACCAATCCTCTAAAAGAATGGAATATACTGGAAATGTGCCCAACTTACTAAAAAACAACAACAAAAAAAAGAAAAATTAAAATACAAAAAGTTTTATTTAAAAAAAAAGGTAAAATGTAAAAAGAATAAAAAAACCTAAAGAGCTGCAAGTATACATAAGCAATATCAATGATATTTTATGTTTAATGGACTGTGCAACAGATGGGGGAAAAAATATAAAAAAAAATCAAAAAGTAAAAAGAGGTCAGGTTATACAAAAAGCTGCATCCAGAATGAACCAGATCCCCGTTGTATTGTAACCCGTCAAGTCTGATACTGTAAAGAGGACGGAGAAAGTGATGGAGTATCCCCCCTCCTCCTCCTCTTCCCTTTCACAGATCTCCATAACCCACTCAGAGAGCAATAAATTTAATTTCTGGCCGGGGAGGACGGGGCATTAGCAATTCTTAAGCCTATTGTCACAACATTATCACCACCCACAGAAAGCACTAAAATATCGGCCTCCTCTACAGCGCTGGCTTTTGTTGGACTTCAATGTAGCCTGAAACCAAGACAGTTTGCTTGAATTGGTAGAAACATTGAAACCTAAGCAAAGTGAATATGAAACTTACTTAAAGGGACGCTAAAATAGCAAGAACATTTTGGGGGAAAAATGCTGGGAATTTAAAAAAAAAAAAAAGTAACCCATGCTTTTTTTTTTTTTTTTTTTTTTTTAAACATGTGGAAATTCTGAAGATGGAGGTTATGGGCGATACCATGGACAATTAATCTAAGGGTCCATCCACACGACAAGCAAGTCCCACCAGATATACAAGAATATTTGGGATTTAAAAAACATTTATAAAAAAAATTTAAAAAAACGGACTGTAAACCATCCTCATTCTCAATAGAAAATCCACCTACAGGTTGGATTTCAAAACCGCAGTTTTTTTTCAGAAAACGTAGAACAAGTTCAATAATCCGCCGTATTTTAAGAGAAAAACCGCATCCCAAACATTATGTCGGATCCGTGTCCAAAACTCCATAGAGACGAATGGGACTCACTTTCTGACTGTAGTCTTGTAGTGTTGCTTAATCTTAATGCCCATACAATTTTTAGTGCAGGATATCTACCATTTTTTGAATAGGGTAATAGTAGGTTTACAAGGGAGAGTCGTCGGGATCAGGGCCGCCCTTACCGGGGCAATGTCTCTGATTTTTTGCGGTTTTGAAAATTGGATTTGATAGGGACAGAGGCCTCTATCTTACTTTTTTTTTTTTTTTTTCACTGACCAACGGAATCTGAGAAATCAGTACCGCGATAGGGGTGATCCCCAGTAAATTTTTTTATTGTTTTATGTCTTGGGGGGACTTTCATATCTGTGGTTATATTCTTATCCCTGGTCCTGTGGAGATGCAACCCCTTGAATTAGTTTGGAACATATCTGTGTGGTTACCATAAATGGAATTTCTTTTGGGGAAAACGGTTTTTTAAAAGTAATATAAAGTATATTAAAAGGGGGTTTTTTTTTGTTGTGGGATTTTGGAAAAAAAAAAAAAAGGACCTCAAAATCCACATAAAATACTCGTTGAAAACTGCGTCGTCCAATGTGTTTTTCAACAATAGAATCCGATGAGGATTTTGATATTGTCGGGTGGATGGACCCTAAGGGCGTGTTCCCACTGCACAGGACAAATACCGGCCGGTTTGCCGGCCGGTATTCGTCCTGTTTTGCGCCTGTCCCCACGGCCGCGGGGGGGAAGGAGGGGGGGAAGCTTTTCTCCGCGATGAGCGGAGAACAGCCCGCCCCCCCTCCCATTGAAAAAGCACATTTTCCCCGTCGGGGAACCCGACGGAAGATTGTGCTTCTACTATGTTTTGTGCCGGACCGCCGGCGACAAAACCGTCCGACGGCAAAACCTGTCAGTGGGGACTGTGGGGACTGCTGCACAGGTTTTGTCATAGAGCACAATTGTGCTCATTTTCGGCCGGTTTTTCAGGCGGTCAGAAAAACCGCAAACCGGCTGAAAAACCGGCCGAAAACCCGTGCAGTGGGGACATGGCCTAAGGGTGGACTTACTGCCAAAGTTTTTTGGGAAAAACATCACTGGAGGTTTTTTTTTTTTTTTTTTTAAAACCAAAGCCAGAAGTGGATCCAGAAGTAGAAGGCTATGTTCACAGTCAGATGTTCCATTTGGAGTCTCCAATGTAGAGCCGGCACCGGATCCATGTCATGATGGATACCAATGTACAGTCTTCATACATAAGGCTCAATGTTTTTGACCCACCATTCGTGGTATCCATTGGGGTTACCGTAAAAATTTATCCCAACAGATACTGCAGAGTAGCCTTTATGGGGTCAATCATCGGGCCAATGTACAGTTTTCATACATAAGGCGCAATGTTTTTGACCCACCATTCATGGTATCCATCGGGGTTACCGTAAAAATTGACAGGGTCACTGACTGCTATAGGGCAAACATCATCCTAATTGGACTACCTTTGCCCAATTTTGCAATACTGTTGCTGCACCGCCAACCATCCCTTTTACGTCCGATGCAGAAACAGTGCCCATTCACCAAAATTAGGGCACGTTACATTCGTTCCATAAAAGTCAACGCCCTGTAGCGGTAAATTTTGACTGTAATTCGATGGATACCACCAACAGGAGTCAAAAAAACAGAATGTGAATGGGGCCTTAAAGGGATAGCAGCTAAAAACATAATCACGAAAAGAGAGGTACGGAGGACATGGCGTATTCAAAAACAACTTAAAGGAGCAGATCTAAAAAAAAAAAATAAAAAAACAAGGGAAAAAATAAAAAAGAGAATTGTTTTCTTAAAAAAAGATCCAATTGGAGAAAATTCTAGAAAAACCAATGTTAAAATTTTTTTACATTGGAAACACAAATTTTATTTTTTCTGAAAAAATGCAACGCGCACGCAGCCGAGAGGCAAAGAGCAGGAATATAAACAGTCGTATGTCACGGGAGCTTTTTACACCCAGTCTGGAACACTACAGCTGTAAAAGATTTATAAGCCGCCCCTGTCTATGCATTGCCAGGACTGCTGCAACCTCAGGCTTAAACAATGGCCAGGGTTCAGGAATCCAGGCAACTCCTATTTTATTAAATTTAGGATTTTTTTTTCCATAAATTTTTTATTTTTATTTTTTTAATTTTTCATGCTCATTTTGAATTGCAGAAACCACGCGGGCCCGGCCGCAGCCAGGCTGACAGGAATCATTATGTGTTGAAGATTACAGAGAACAGCACAGTCTAGGTCCTAGTAATATTCACGCCCCCCCCCAACCCCCAATCCCACAAGGACTCTATTACCGGATTGTAGGAAAATTATTTTATATCCAGTGTGTGGTGAAAATATTCTATTATTTTGTTTAAGGGAAAATGGGGGGGATCCTTTTGTCATTTTTGTAAAGCAAGGTTTTAGGGATTTTAATGGTGTAGGCCTCAGACAGCCCTGGGGAGCACGGCTGGCACATTGTAAATAATTGATAAGGCGATTCTGTATGTGTAATAAATCTTTTTGAGAGACCCCAGAACAGAGGATTATGGGAAATTTCAATGCCAAGATTAAAAGGCTTTTGTCTGGGATACAACCGGCTCTCGCTAAACAGGGGCAGAATTACTCACTGCTAAACTTATAGAACTAAATAAAATTAAACAGTGAATAGATCAAAACATTAAAAAAATATAAAAGGAAACAATATCGATGGGCGGGAGAGACAGAGCAAGGCGGGAAAGAGAGCAAAGGCGGGCGCCCGTCAGGACGGCAAAGAGAGCAAGGCGGCAAAGAGGGCAAGGCGGACGCTCGGCAGGCGGGAAAGAGGGCAAGGCGGGATAGAGAGCAAAGGCGGGAGCCCGTCAGGCGGGAGCGACAAAGCAAGGCGGACGGGAAAGAGAGCAAAGGCGGGCGCCCGTCAGGACGGGAAAGAGCAAGGCGGGCGGGATAGAGAGCAAGGCGGGCGGGATAGAGAGCAAGGCGGGCGGGATAGAGAGCAAGGCGGGCGGGATAGAGAGCAAGGCGGGCGGGATAGAGAGCAAGGCGGACGGGATAGAGGGCAAGGCGGGCGGGACAGAGGGCAAGGCGGGCGGGATTGTGAGCAAGGCGGGCGGGATAGAGAGCAAGGCGGACGGGAAAGAGAGCAAAGGCGGGCGGGATAGAGTGCAAGGCGGGATAGAGAGCAAAGGCGGGCGCCCGTCAGGACGGCAAAGAGAGCAAGGGGGCAAAGAGGGCAAGGCGGGATAGAGAGCAAGGCGGACGGGAAAGAGAGCAAAGGCGGGCGCCCGTCAGGACGGGAAAGAGAGCAAGGCGGGAAAGAGAGCAAAGGCGGGCGCCCGTCAGGACGGCAAAGAGAGCAAGGCGGAAAAGAGAACAAGGCGGAAGCGAGAGCAAGGCGGACGGGAAAGAGAGCAAAGGCGGGCGCCCGTCAGGACGGCAAAGAGAGCAAGGCGGCAAAGAGGGCAAGGCCGCGAAGCGGGCAAGGCGGCAAAGAGGGCAAGGCGGCAAAGAGAGCAAGGCGGACGCTCGGCAGGCGGGATAGAGAGCAAGGCGGGATAGAGAGCAAGGCGGCAAAGAGAGCAAGGCGGACGCTCGGCAGGCGGGAAAGAGGGCAAGGCGGGATAGAGAGCAAGGCGGGATAGAGAGCAAGGCGGGATAGAGAGCAAGGCGGGATAGAGAGCAAGGCGGACAGGAAAGAGAGCAAAGGCGGGAGCCCGTCAGGCGGGAGCGACAAAGCAAGGCGGACGGGAAAGAGAGCAAAGGCGGGCGCCCGTCAGCCCGGGAAAGAGAGCACGGCGGCTAAGAGAGCAAAGGGGGGCGCACTTTAGAGCGGCTAAGAGAGCAAGGCGGCAAAGAGAGCAAGGCGGCAAAGAGAGCAAGGCGGCAAAGAGAGCAAGGCGGCAAAGAGAGCAAGGCGGCAAAGAGAGCAAGGCGGCAAAGAGAGCATGTCGGCAAAGAGAGCAAAGGCGGGAGCCCGTCAGGCGGGAGCGACAAAGCAAGGCGGACGGGAAAGAGAGCAAAGGCGGGAGCCCGTCAGGCGGGAGCGACAAAGCACGGCGGACGGGAAAGAGAGCAAAGGCGGGCGCCCGTCAGGACGGGAAAGAGCAAGGCGGCAAAGAGAGCAAGGCGGGCGGGAAAGAGTGCAAGGCGGGATAGAGAGCAAGGCGGGAAAGAGGACAAGGCGGGCGCTCGGTAGGCGGGAAAGAGGACAAGGCGGACGCTCGGCAGGCGGGAAAGAAAGCAAAGGCGAGCGCCCGTCAGGCGAGAGCGACAGAGCAAGGCGGACGGAAAACAGAGCTCGGCGGGCGCCCGTTAGGACGGAAAACAGAGCTCGGCGGGCGGGAAAGAGAGCAAGGCGGGATAGAGAGCAAGGCGGGATAGAGAGCAGGGCGGTATAGAGAGCACTGCGGGATAGAGAGCACGGCGGGATAGAGAGCAAGGCGGGCGCTCGTCAGGCGGCAAAGAGGGCAAGGCGGCAAAGAGGGCAAGGCGGGCGCTCGTCAGGCGGGAAAGAGGGCAAGGCGGGCACTCGCAAGGTGGATAAGAGAGCAAGGCGACCCCTTGCAGGGCGGGGAAGAGAGCAGGCCTGAAATAGCTTAACACTAAACACAGTCTATAGTAGAAATCTGGGGTCACACATGCAATTTGTGATAAACAGGGTTGTAGGATTTTTTTTGCATAAAACCATTAATATACAGGCAACGTCATACGTCCCACCCCAGGAACATCCCAACACAAAGACAAGAAAGTGATTTATCATTGTGGAGCCTTGGACGGGAATCTAACAGTAGGAACCAGGATTTGAGGAATCTTATTAAATTTAGGTTTTATTTTTGTATAGATGGTAGTACGACGCTTGCAGGAACGGTCCAGAGATCTCCCAACAGTGCGGTATTGTACCATGTAACAATAAAGACACATAATTCATAGCGAGCCAATAAAACGCAGCCGTGCCAGCAGCCGCCTCGTGAACCGACCCGGGGACTAGAAACTTCAGCTCCAACACCTAAATCAATCACAGAAATTCTGTAGCGACTCGTGTTTAACAACGCCAATGCTGCCAGGGCATAATCCTGTATTGTTCTGCTGCTTGGTTCATTCCAGCACCCGGGGGCATGAACCTTTCACCCTTATAGAAAACACTCCGCCAGGGATTGTACAAACTTTACAACTTTTTGGCATCTGAAAAGGAAGAGGACAAGGGGGGAGAAAAAAAAAAAAGTCAACAAAAAAAATTGTTCAGTAGAGATTCGGAACAAACTTCCTCTGGGGATACAGGGGCAGATCCACAACCAAAAATATCCCTGAAAATCCCATTTTAACCAGTGCCTGGTAGACCACAATAGAAAATCCGGGCTGTAGTCTACACATCACGGATTTTCTACTGTTGGATTTCCGAAGGAAGATAGAGCATGTTCTACCTTCTGGTGGATTCCCATCCAGTCAATGTACTGGGCTGACGGCAAATCTGAAAACTGACCGTGTTTTTTGCGCAAACTCGTGGTACGGCGATGTAACAAAGCCTTAGGGTAGGGTCACACGGCTTATTTGGATGAGGTTTTCGGAGTGTTTCCTCACGCAAAACAGCATCCAAATCGCCTCCAAAACGCCCCTCATTTAACTGATTCCTATGTAAAACCTCATTGTAGTTCACACATGACGAGGTTTTTACACGCCTCTTTGGAAGCGCTGAAAAAGAAGTGTCCTGTCAATTCTTGAAGCGCGTTTTAGGTGCGTTTCTCGGCGTGGTTTTTGACGCGCTTTCGGAGCGTTTTTCGGGGCAGTTTTTGACCTATTAATTTGTATGGGTGAAAACCTCGTCCAAAACCTCGCTGAGAAACGCCTCTAAAACCTCTGCTGAAGAAGCGGGATTCGGGTGAGGTTTTGATGCTGTATTGGGAGCGGAAACGTTACGAAAACCACGTCAAAACAAGATGTGTGAACCTACCCTTAGGCCATGTTCATACGACTTATTTGGATGTGGTTTGGGAAGAGGTTTTCCGAGAGTTTCCACTTCCAAAACCTCGCCTGAAACACGCTTCTTCAGAAGAGGTTTAAGGCTATGTTTACACGGTTTAAACTGGGACGTATCTATTAGACGGCGTACTGCGCTAAATACAGGGCGAGATAGCCCGTACCGAATCCCACAAATCTTCATTTTTTAAAGCAAGTTACCTGTAAAAATTTCCGGGAACAAATCCCTCCCTTGTGCATTCACCTAGGCAGTATTTGGGAGTATTCGACCATAATTCACGCGTACTGCGCGATTCGGGCTGAATACGTCCCCGTCATTACGTAATCCCTTCTCAAGAGAAAATATGGATTACGCCTTCTCTCCCCACTCGCACAATACGCCGCGGGGGGGAGATAAGTGACATGTCAATTACTAATGGCGAATACGCGCCGCTAGTAATGAATGTCTATGAGGCTGGCGGGCTGCCGCCCTGCCCCCACTCCCGAGCACACTGCGAAATACGTCCCGCAATTATTGCCGTGTGAACCTAGCCTTAGAGGCGTTTCTCGGCGAGGTTTTGGATCAGGTTTTCGACAAGGTTTTCACCCATACCAATTAATAGCCAGGACAAAAGCCGTGCCCAAAACCGACACTTCTTTTTCAGTGCTTCCAAAGAAGCGTGTAAAAACCTTGTCATGTGTGAACTACAACGAGGTTTTACATAGGAATCAATGAAATGAACTGGGGGCGTTTTGGAGTCGTTTTGGACGAGAAAACGCTCCGAAAACCTCGTCCAAATAAGTCGTGTGAACAAGCACTTAGGGTATGTTCACATGGCGTGTTAGATCCGTGTTTCATTACATGAAAAACGCATAGAAAACTGCATCCAAACCACGTACCCAAAAAAGTATAACAAAAAAATCATCTGCACATGCGTTTTCGGATACGTTCTTCAAAGTGTTTTCTTTCAAATCAGACGTTCAAATTTTAATCCAATGTGGTTTTTGGATGCGAAAAGCGCATCCAAAACGTACCCAAAAGTGTGTTGCGTTTTTGGATCCATATCTCAGGCTCCAAAAACGCACTCCACTGTTTCCCATGGGGATTTCACTCGCGTAAAACACAAGTAGAAATGACATGACAATTCTTTAAACGGATCCGAAAAGCGCATCAAAAAGACGCAAGTAAACACATACCGTAGATCACTCATCTGAACGGCGATGCGGGTTTTACATTGAAACTAATGGAAATCACACTGCACATTGTTAGATGCCTTCTTTGGGTCCGTTTTGGGTCCAAAAAACACCATGTGAGCATACCCTTAGGATTGTGACTGCATACGGATGTTCAGAAAGTAGCGGCAATTGCCCAGGCCTATACATCAGATACTCAATGGTTTTCCAAGGATCCCAATGGTGACCTATTACTTCCAACTCGTCACGTGGTTTCCCAGACAGAATTCACATCCTGTGTACATTGCACTGCGAGCAAACTTACACAGCAAATGAATCTTGTCGGCAGACCATGACTTGGGACAGGTTCATGTTCTGGTCACAGCAGAAGCGGTTACCTCGCAACGTATGGGATTTAAAAAAAGACAAATCCCCCCCCCCCCCCAAAAAAAACCATATGTATGAAAACTGTCCAGCAGTAAGACTGTCCAGAGGCGTAACTTCAAGCTCTTGGCCACTAGTG
The DNA here is from genome assembly GCA_025379985.1 of Phyllomedusa bahiana. Lineage (NCBI taxonomy): Eukaryota > Metazoa > Chordata > Amphibia > Anura > Hylidae > Phyllomedusa > Phyllomedusa bahiana. Next base: position 2,387 of record JAODAL010011025.1, on the reverse strand, counting down.
CAAAAAGTGAAATGGGGCCCCCCAGAGCACTATACGAAATTAAAAGTTGAACTACTGGAAATTTTCTGTAGGAAAATTGACAAAAATTCACACACAAAAAAAAAAAAAATTTCAAAAACTAATTTGCGTAAAGGGACAATGCAATTTTAAAATAAGGTGGGAGGGAAAAGGTTTTCCAAAAACAGCAGCCCGGGTTACGGAGGGATAGGGGCTGTGGGGTTTTTTCTTAATTGAATTTGTATGTAAATCAAAAACAGGTTTTTAAAATGTAACACAAAAAAGGTTTTTTTTTTTTGTTTGGGAGTACAGGGAAGGGTTTTTAATTTGTTTTGCAGTCTGTCCCCGTTAAGAAGATTTTCATTCATTTTAACCTATGTCTGCAGGCATGGGGAACTTGTCGTTCCAACTAACTGCTGGGGAACAGAACTACAAGCCCCGCAGCCCAAAAGGGTCCCGTTTGTAACTAGGGGCGATGTAATTTGGGAACAGTTTTGGGGACGGGCCTGACCTAACACAAATGCTCAGTTTGTTTAATCGATTTTCAACCCCCCCCCCCCCCCCCCCACACACCCTTTTTCAACCCTGGAGTAATTTGAGCAGGACTTATCCCCAATGTGTTTTTCATGCTCCAGGTCACTGGGAGAAAAACATTGCCCTGAATATGCCCTTCTCATCTGTAATTACTCCCAATTATCCAACATGCCTGCAGATTGACATTATCCAGCCATTACTCCTGACGTGATGTACACAGAACAGAGCTGCAGGGACAAAAACAGTCATCGGGGAAGAAGAAAAAAAAAAAACCAATCTGCAGGGAATTAACCTACAGCAAAAACCTCAATGAGTCACGGGGCCTCCCTGACGAAAGGGAGTAGATCACAGGCAGTCAATGCTTACAGGGTCAGGGCTCTGAACTGGTTCCTTGGCCAAAAAGTTAAAGGTTGACTGACGACAAGAAACCTGAAGAACTGTAAGGAGAATTCCATCCCAACTCATCTGTGAGGACATGTCAGCAGACAACAGGTAGAGGTCCTCGGGTTAAGACCTCTGCTACCCCTCCCCTCTAAACTCCCCTGACTTGTGCATCGGCAGAAAACGACCGATTGTTCAAAATGTCTTTATGTTAAACACATTTTTTAAAGAATTTTTGCTTTTTCTAAATTTTTCATATCACTAGTTGTAAAAAAAAATCCTGAAATTCTGCAGTTTTAATTTTAGCTATGTCCAAACTGCAGTCCAAAATCCGACGGCATTGTAACATTGCTGTATCGCGGGTTTGCGCTAAAATCTGCGGTCGGCTTTCGAATTTTGCGCCAGTCTAGTACATTGACTGTATAGGAATCTGACGGAATATAGAACATGTTCTATATTCCGGTGGTTTAGAAAACCCCATAGAAAAACCGGGTGTGAAATTCATTGGGTTTTTTATTTGGAGTCTATGGACGTTTTTTTAAGTGGATTTTGGCAGATTTTAAATGGATCCGCTTAAAAATTTGTGTTAGGCCTGTTTTACACGGGTTAAAATAGGGCGTTTTCTCCCTAATCACTCCAATTTCCCAAAATTACACTTTCCCCAAATTTCTAAAAAACAAAAATAAATTTGTTTTTAAAGGGGTCAAATTAAATCAGTATCAGACAGATGACCCATGGGTGACGGGGGACACGCCAACCTCAAAAATATCTAAACAAAAAAAAAAAAATGTCAAAATTGTCACCCTATGACTTCTACCAAAATAAGCTGGGGAAAAAGGGGGGTTGCAGCCTGTTTCAGGGCAATATGAGAAGTTTTACTTAAGGGAAAACCATCTGTCATGAAAAAACACAGTGACTCTAAGACCGGATTTGGGGCCCCCACAGCATCACCGAGGACGGGGAAAGGTTTTTCATGGTTGCTCTTACCCGATCTTAAAAAGAACAAAAGGGTTCTGAAAAAAAGCTGGAACAACCCCTTCAAGAAACCGGGCGTAGGAAAACAGGGGCTTCTCTCCACCCGATTCCTCCATTTTGCTATGGAGAGTTGGGAAAAGGTGGACTTTATTTTTCCGGGGGTTTTTACGGAGACGACTCAAAAAAAAAAAACAGGGGTTATCTCCCAAAAAAAGTTCCACATTGGCAACATCGACCGCTACCTCCCTGCCCACGTAAAAGCCAATTTTTAATTTGGAATTTTGAAATCTTGGTCCAAAAAGGGACAAAACGAATCAAAAATCAAGAAAAAAACAACCCCAAACAACACCAGTTGCGATATGGAGTCTTGAAGAAGAAGGGAAAACCCCAATGAAAAACAATGATCAACTCAACTAAAAATCTCATGATTAAAAGGGTTGAAATCTGTTAGCCTATCTTTCCCATTTTCTAAGAGGTGGGAATAAATGTAGAATCTCTTA
>JAODAL010011024.1:67500-102018 GCA_025379985.1 Phyllomedusa bahiana | reverse complement strand
GAAAGGGGGACAACCCCTTTAAAGGGGTTTTCTCTTTAGTTCATTAGGAATTGCCTCTAGATACACAATAGTGCCACTAAATTTGCTTACCTGCAGCTGAATACAGGATTTCTCACTGCTGCCACTGGGTCATGTGACCTGCACTCTGAATTGCTGAAACACACAGCTCGGTTTAAGTGACCCATAAGTGAATCTCTCTATGCTGACCTGACAGAGACTGTTGCATCAGCCAGAAATCCTGTATTCAGCTGCAGATCAGCAAAATTACCAGCACTACAGTCTACCTAAAAACAAATTCTAATGAACTAATGGGAGAAAAATGGATTGGTCCTTTAACTCCTTAACGACTGCCCGCTGACTTTTTATGTCACTGCAGACATTGGGGTATGCGGTGCCCGGAGCCGCAGCTGCGCTGAGAACAGAGTTGTACTTCACAGTCCTGTTCCCAGCACAGCTCCAGCAAGCACCAGGGAGCGGGAGAAACCTCCACTCCCAACACGTAACCCTTTGATTGCCGTGGTTCGCGACCACAGTGTAATCAAAGGGCTTTCCCCTGCTCTGTCAGTTGATCGGGATTCCCGGTGATCCGACAGAGCCTGGGGAATGTCTGAACAGTCAGCCCTGGGGATTTAGATTAGCCTCAGGGCTGTCTGTGTAAGGCTATGTTCACACGGCTTAAATTGGGGCTCATTTCGCCACGTATTTCGCGGCGTACTGCGCTCTAATAGTAGTGAAATGCGCCCCAATCATTACGGTAAACCACAGTTCTCATAGAGAAATATGGATTACGCCTCCACTCCCTACTCGTACAATACGATCGTATTGTACGCACGGGGAGATAAATGACATGTCAATTATTAATGGCGCTTACGCGCAGTGAGTAATGAGTGTCAATGGGGCTGGCGGGCTGCCGGCCCCCCGCCCTGCTGGAGTACGCCCCTGTCGGCGCGAGCTTCCAAACACCGGCGTAATTGCGGGGCGTACTGTACGCCCCACAATTACTCTGTGTGAACATAGCCTAAGAAGCCAGCAATCAGGACAGATTGTGTGCTGCACTGATTGCTGCCTGTGTCAAACTGACACAGATTATAATTTGTTAGCATATATGAATATGCTAATACATTACTAAGTGTAAAGAAAATGTAAACTAGTTATCCCTTCATGGGATTTAACAAAAAAAGTAAAAAAACAAAAAAGTGTAAGAAAAATAAATAATAAAATAAAAATAAATATTTAATAAAAAAAATTTGTGCATACATTACACACAAAAATACCCCCCTACCCATAGTAGGTATCCACACAACCGTAATAAAAACTGTAGAATTAATCTAACAATGGTGTGAAAATTTAAAGTAAAAAAACAAAAAAAAATTAACATTTTTTTAAAAAAAATTCTGCAATATTTAGAAGTGAACTTAAACTATTTTCCCCAAAAAGTCAACTTTCCCGAATTAAAACGACGCCTCATACACGGGGGTCATGAAAAAATAAAAAAGTTACGATTGTTGAAGTGCAAAAACTAAAAAAAAAAAGTGCTGGTCATTAACTGTTTTTCAGGCGTTCGGCATAAGGGGTTAAAGACGTGAAACCTGCAGTGAAAATCTATGAATATAAAATCCAAAAATGTCTATATTGTTCAATAAATTAAAAAACACTTCAAAAAAACAAGTTATTGTTCTTTGTATATTTAAAAAAAATAAAAAAAAAAAAATAAATAAAAAAAAAATAAAAAACTTAACGCCGTCGCCAGAAATCGCTGTGTCGGAAAGTGGTTAAACATGTACAATAGGACAATCAAAGGAAGACTACAACTCCCGACATGCCTTGCACAATGCGCATGCCCAGAGCTTCGCCACTGGCCTGCCGGGTACTGCTGAACTTTATTGATACGGCACGCGGCGTACACCGTTGCTATGGCTGAGCTGGTTCAGGCCTCGCAGTCCCGGAGCAGTGTGCAGTCTCCAGCTGCAACTGGGCAGAGCGGAACCTCTGCAGCCGCCGCCGCTGCAGCAGCTGGAAGTAGCACCGGCAGCAGCGACCCGGCCAGGCCCGGGCTGAGCCAGCAGCAGAGAGCCAGCCAGAGGAAAGCGCAAGTGCGGGCCCTTCCCCGCGCCAAGAAGCTCGAAAAGCTCGGAGTGTTCTCAGCTTGTAAGGTAAAGAATAGAGGCAGTGGGGGCGGGGAGGCTGTGCCTGCTTCTGTCCCATTCATTAGTGCAGAGGGTCTGTGCACTGTGTGTGCATCTGTAGGTGATCTCCCGTGATCCTGTATGCAATCTATAGGGGGGATCACCTGTGTGCAATCTATAGGGGGATGATCCCCTGTGTGCAATCTATAGGGGGATGATCCCCTGTGTGCAATCTATAGGGGGATGATCCCCTGTGTGCAATCTATAGGGGGGATGATCCCCTGTGTGCAATCTATAGGGGGGATGATCCCCTGTGTGCAATCTATAGGGGGGATGATCCCCTGTGTGCAATCTATAGGGGGGGGGGGATGATGATCCCCTGTGTGCAATCTATAGGGGGGATGATCCCCTGTGTGCAATCTATAGGGGGGATGATCCCCTGTGTGCAATCTATAGGGGGGATGAGCCCCTGTGTGCAAACTATATGGGGGATGAAGCCCTGTGTGCAATCTATAGGGGGGATTGAGCCCTGTGTGCAATCTATAGGGGGATGAACCCCTGTGTGCAATCTATAGGGGGGATGAGAGCCCCTGTGTGCAATCTCTAGGGGGGGCTGAGCCCCTGTGTGCAATCTATAGGGGGGATGAGCCCCTGTGTGCAATCTATAGGGGGGATGAGCCCCTGTGTGCAATCTATAGGGGGGATGAGCCCCTGTGTGCAATCTATAGGGGGGGGGGATGATCCCCTGTGTGCAATCTATAGGGGGGGGGGATGATCCCCTTGTGTGCAATCTATAGGGGGGGGGATCCCCCTGTGTGCAATCTATGGGGGGGGGGGGATCCCCTGTGTGCAATCTATAGGGGGGGGGGATCCCTGTGTGCAATCTATAGGGGGGGGGGATGGTGATCCCCTGTGTGCAATCTATAGGGGGGGGGGATCCCCCTGTGTGCAATCTATAGGGGGGGGGGGATCCCCCTGTGTGCAATCTATAGGGGGGGGATCCCCCTGTGTGCAATCTATAGGGGGGGGGATCCCCCTGTGTGCAATCTATAGGGGGGGCGCGGATCCCCCTGTGTGCACTCTATAGGGGGGGAGAGGATCCCCCTGTGTGCAATCTATAGGGGGGGAGAGGATCCCCCTGTGTGCAATCTATAGGGGAGGATCCACCTGTGTGCAATCTATAGGGGGGGGGAGGATCCCCCTGTGTGCAATCTATATGGGGGGGGAGGATCCCCCTGTGTGCAATCTATATGGGGGGGGGGGATGATACCCTGTGTGCAATCTATGGGGATTTGAATGTAATCTATCTGGGATCTTGCATGCTGTTGAATTGAATGTTATCAATAGAGGATCTCCTATGATATGATGTGTAATCTCCTAGGGGATCTCTGCACTATGCGGCTAATGATCCTGTGTGCAGTCTATAGGGGATCTTACATGATCTTGTGTGCAGTCTGTAGAGGAAATCTGCACTGTGTGGCCAATGATAATGTAGATATTGTATAGTGGATCTCATATGATATAGGAGATCTTTGCACTGTGTGGACAGTGGTGCTGTAAGTGATCTGTAGGGGATCTATGTACTGTTTTGACAGTAATCCTGTATGTGATCTCTATTGGATCTCTGCGCTGTGTGGACAGTGGTACCTGGATGTGATCTCTAGGGGATCTCCGCGCTGTGTGGATAGTGGCACTGTATGTGATCTCCGCGCAGTGTGGATGGTGGTACCTGGATGTGATCTCTAGGGGATCTCTGCGCTGTGTGGACGGTGGTACCTGGATGTGATCTCCGCGCTGTGTGGACGGTGGTACCTGGATGTGATCTCCGCGCTGTGTGGACGGTGGTACCTGGATGTGATCTCTAGGGGATCTCTGCGCTGTGTGGACGGTGGTACCTGGATGTGATCTCTGCGCTGTGTGGGCGGTGGTACCTGGATGTGATCTCTGCGCTGTGTGGATAGTGGCACTGTATGTGATCTCTGCGCTGTGTGGATGGTGGTACCTGGATGTGATCTCTAGGGGATCTCTGCGCTGTGTGGACGGTGGTGCAGAATTACATGATTTTATTTGACCCATCAGGTGTGGCGCTGTATTTACAGAGAGCAGCCATGCTTTATTAATCTTGGACAACCCCTTTTAATGGAGGTTCCAAGTCCTATACACTCCCTATTGTATTGGGGTCACAGGAACCCCTGTAACTAATGCTGCCTGTCATTCATTAGAAATCGTTGCCTACCTTAGGGTAAATGTTCTGGGTAAATGTTCTCACGGCCTCTGTGCAACTCAAGATGCAAATACATTACATTTTTAATTTCTCTTATTTTAGGCAAATGATGTCTGTAAATGCAATGGATGGAAGAACCCCAACCCACAGACTGCACCAAGAATGGACCTTCAGCAGCCTGCAGCCAGCCTGAGCGAGCCCTGCCGCAGCTGCGGTCACTCACTGGGTATGAAGTCATGAAAACCAGATGGGATCTTGTTGGGCTTCAATGAGATTTGTTCCAAAATGATCCATCATATATTTTCAGGCAGAGCATATAGGAACACATCCTAATGAGATGCAGGACGGTAATGCCCACTTGTCAGTTTATTCATACATTTCCAGGAGGTGTAACGGAGGAATAAAATAACACACCGCTGTAAGAAAAGATACTCCCGGCTTGTTATTTTAATTGGAGCACTAGTATTTATTAAAATAGATGGCAGGAGAGCAGGCACGTTCCCTTACAGCTCATGTGGCAAACTCAAGCTTGAATCTGGCCCGCCATGTCTTTTTTTTTTTTTGTGGGCTGTGAGAGCTTGGACACAGAGAGCAGGGATATGCAGGGTCCAGACAGAAGGGCCGGCTCTATGCTTTTCCTGGATGCTGCAGCCAGCGCTTGACGGAGGCAATGGCGGCAGCACAGAGAACAGGCACCATCCTGGATTTGGAGCTGCAGCACACAGCTGCACACCGCCCGGTTCTACAGAGGTAGAAGGGGCAGGCTATTATACAGCCATAAAGGACATCTTGACCTTTTTCTCACCACAGAGCGCACTATGGCCCTTTCAGCGTAGCTATAATGCTGATGTGGACACAGGTTAACATGAGTTTCACATCCCTGCCTTTTGGTTATATTCACACAACTATTTTTTTTTTAAGCACGGAAGAAACACACTTTTTAAGAATTTTTTTCATACATTTTTAAATTTATTTATTTTTTTTCATTTGATGTGTCTTTCGCTCTGTTTGCTGCTTTTTTCACAACAGGGAACTTCATTGTACTTGAGGTGTCTTTTACCACATTAACACGCTGATAATGGTCCTGCACTCCTGATCTTTGGTGCCACGCGTAACGATTTACACTGTGTGCAAAAAATGCAAACTGTGTGCCTAATTGTAATTATTTGCGTTCAAGTCAATAGGACCCAAATGTTTGCACGCATTTTGATGCATAATCGTGAAAAAAAAACAACTGAATTTTGCATGTCAAAAAGGTTCTGTATGAATCCACATTCAAAGGGGTTTTCTTACCATGCTGTTACACAGTCACAGGACTCTTTAGACTCCCTCTGCTTGCTGTGGCTGTGGGTAGATCTATGGCAGTGATTAGCATATTTAACTCCTCTATAACTAGCTAAAACAAAGCTACAGACTTTTGAGGAATGAAAACAATTGCTTCTCAAGGGTGAACCAGCTAAGCTTGTTAGAGTTAAAGACTCTGCTCCTTCCAACCTTGGTGACATCACTGCCTGCTCTGTCGAATCAGGAAACCAATACGTAGAGAATCCACGGCACACCTTAAGAAACTGTTGCAAACTTGATTTTATTCAAATCATATCTGATGTGATACATGTGATTATCAGCTCTCCTTACACGGAAATGTGCATCAAAGGAAAGGAGGATAATCCCACAGAACTACACCACTCTCCTACACTCGGCTCCTCACTTCCTCTTTTGCAGGTCCTTTGGAATGACGGCCTACCTGGTCCAGACGTAGGACTGTGGGATTATCCTCCTTTCTTTTGATGCAGATTTCTGTTTAAGAGCTGATAATCACATCAGATATCATTTGAATAAAATCATGTTTGAAACAGTTTTTCAAGGTGTGCAGTGAAATCTCTACCTATTGGAATTTGAGCCTGGCAACTATCCCTCTAAGGTGTGTGACACCATTATACCTACTGTCTAATCAGAAAAGGAGATACAGGCAGGGCTGTGGAGTCGGCAAGCCAAAGCCCCGACTCCGGCTCCTCAATTTCCCAAACCTCCGACTCCTGACTCCCTCATACACGGCGCATGTTTAAGTGATATCTTTACTGTAGTAAAGTGGTAACATCAGACTTTTTATCACCTTATGATACTATAATCAAGCTATTTAGGTAGAACAGACACTTACAAGCAAAGGGTAACAATGTTTTGATCTTTTGAACACTTCTGGGTGGAGTTGAAAAAAAAGCTGTATTTGTATCCAAGTCCAGTCTGCACCAACATTGGGAATATGTAGAAGAGATCTGGGATCAGATTTTAGTCAAGCCCTGCTTGAATCTGATTCAGACCCCAAAAGGTTTAAGGCGGGTTTTAAAAACCCAAAGGTGGTTTTTCCCAAAATTACTAAAAAAATTTAAAAATTAAAAACATTTTGATTTTTAGGGCAGAACAAAAACATGCAGTTACGGGGAAAAGAACTGCAGAAAAAAGGCATAGGGAAAAATACTTGAAAGTAAAAATTTTGTAAAAGGTTAAGTAAGATGACTGTATAAAAAATTACAGTGGGGCCTAATGGAAAAATGTGGGGGATGGGAGATTTGGAGCCTAAAAAGTCAAAACTCAAAAATAATGTTTCCTTTTGCTTGTCAGTGTAAAATTATTTAATGGTTTTGACTTTAAAACCAAAAAAATTTTTTAAATTTTTGCAAAACGCTGGGGAAAAACATTTGTGGGGGTCTCTAAATTTGTTTGGAAATTTGTATTGCCTCCATCAGTCCTGATACGGACCTCCCCTCTCCCCGATCTTTTATTTCCGGGGCTGGGAAAAAGGGCCTCTCTAAACAATTTGGGGTTTGGGGGTTTTTAAAAGGGGGTGCCCACAGGGGGCAAAAAATCTTTTAACAATTTCAGGGTTTTAAAGGAATTGCCTCACCCACAGTCTTTTTGTTTTGAATGGTTGAACTCTTCTACTTCTTTGAAAAAAAGGAGAAAAATTTTGTAAAATTCTGTTTCCCATGGGGCGGAATTTTTCCCCCGGGGGGCAGGTTTTTGCCTGCTCCTTTGTCCCCAAAATTTACACTCCTAATGTGTTTAGGCTGAAGATATGGGAGCGTAGAAACGGGCCCAAAAACCCTTTTCCCTTTGCTCTTTGCCCCTGAAATCAAAACTAACTGGCCCAAACTAATTATTTTTTTTGGGGAGTCGGAGGGGGTTTCCCTTTTTATGACGACTCCGACCCCGAAAAATAGGAAACGCTCCACGACTCCGACTCCACAGCCCTGGATGCAGGTGGTAACCCAGGGGGCCAGAGCAGGTAAAATCTCTCATTTCCTGACCAGGACAAAATCAAAAAAAACAAGTTTGGGGAAAAAAGTCTTCTTTTCGGGTTCCCTACATGTCGAAAGCTAATCTTTGTAGTGCAAGAACATCAGCATTTCTGGCACAATTTTCAGAAGCGCTCTCGGCACTGATATGTATTTGTGGTCAGCGATGAGTCCGTTCTTTATCGTCCTTACATGAAAAACATTTTTGGTTTCTAACAGTACTGGTTTTCTTCTCTTTTTTTCCTATAGTTGGCCCAGTTTCACTTTTTGAAAATGTTCCGAAGTGAAATTTAAATTTCGCCTGTTGGGTAGGGTTTTGGGTGGACGTGGGAAAACCTTTCATGTATTACATAAGGAGGAGGACACCGATACCAAGCAAGTTTACTTTTACCTGTTTAAGGTGAGGTTTCGATTTATAACTTTTTTACATTTTTCTGGATGTAAAATTTTGGGGTTTAAAAGGGATTTTTTTCCCATTTTGATTTCTAGCATATTCTGTGTCTGATATGTGGGGGTCTCGCATGCATGACCCGTTCTGTCCAGAGAACAGGCGTCCGCTCCCCCATTTCTAGAATTTGAGATCACTGCCTCCGGGGGAATGCCATAGTTGTCTTTTTTTTAAAAATCACTTTTTTTTTTATGGGGCGAACATTTTCCGAAAGGTTTACATTGCAGGGGGTAAAAAGTACACCCCAAAAGGGACCATTACTTAATAAAAAAAGGTTTTAAATAGGTCAAGAAGCGGGCCCCTGCCCCAAAAGAGCTTACAACCATGAAAAACAAAGGGGGCCTCATTTATAGATATGGGCTAGCGGTGAGACTTTGTTGCCCATAGCAACGAATCAGCGCTCAGCTTTCATATGTCCAGATCAGCTTAAAAATGAAAGCTGAGCTCTGGTTGCTATGGACAACGAACTTATTAGTTTTCATAAATGAGGCCCAGTGTTTGATCCCAGTCATATTCCCTTGTATCTGTACTTTACTTCTTAATATCCTACCTCATACATGTTAGCACAAAGTAGAGGACAGGTAGAAGAAAGCGTGACACTGTAGAGGTACAACACAGAGAATCAGTTTGCCTCCTGTTACCATAGAAACACATAGGGCCACATGTGCGAAAATTGTCTAGGTCTAAAACTCAGTTGCCCATAGCAACCAATCAGAGCGCCACTCTCATTTTTCCAGAGCACTATATGAAATGAGAGGGGCAGTCTGGTTGCTATGGGCGACAAAGTGTGTTTTAGACCCAGACAGTTTTCATACATGTGGCCCAGTGTCTGCATAAGAGCTGTAGAAACTAAACAATGAGAAATTTCTTCTTAAAGGGGGGTTCCCATCTCAGATATTTATTGCATATCGATAGGCAATACCATAAATGACTCGTAGGTTCTGGTACCAGCTCTGGGACCTGCGCCATTCTTGAGCACAGGCCCCTGAAAATCTCTTCGCGGAGTGTAGGGTAGGTCGCGGTTGCGCGGAGTGTAGGGTAGGTCGCGGTTGCGCGCTACTCTCTGCTTGAGTACAGCTGAGCACACCGTTCAGCTGTACTCTGAACTCCTATTGAACAAAATGGAGAGTTTTGTTCAAGCGTGACCTACTATCTGTTATACATGGAGACTTTTAAAGGTTTGTTCTCGAGGAAGGTGCAGGTCCCAGCAGTTCAATCCTAACCTATCGGGCATTATGGCACCTATTGATATGCCTGAGATAGAAACACCCCTTTAACACTTATTACAAAGGTGCTTTATTTTGTCTTGTACATTTATTGGACAGTGAAGCATCTGTTACCTTTAATTGGAGACTTTGGTTCCTGCTCTTACATCAAGTTCTTTATCTGCCGTATGGGCAGTGGAGTGGGTGGCTGTTGTGGGTGATCATTATATCAGATCCTCCTGGCACCTTTGGAAATCTACATATACATTCTAATCATTGTTGTTCCACTTACTGTTTAAAGGTATTGTTAAACACTATAGATGGTACCAAGATCTCTATCGCATTATAATGAGAACATTGTCTTGGCATGGGCACTAATACCATCATTGTATTGTATTGTCTGCAGCTTCTTAGAAAGTGTATCCTGCAGATGAACCGACCAGTGGTGGAAGGATCTCTGGGAAGTCCACCGTTTGAAAAGCCAAATATTGAACAGGTGACTTTGCTTTGGGGTTTTGTGGTTCACAAGAATTTATAGGTGAAATTAAATTAAGGTCAGCTTTTGGAGGAACTTTGTCCGTAAATTTTGGCAGTTGTGGATTTCCATCCGATTTTTTTTATTTTTTTTAATCATCAATTTACTGTAAATATCAACAACATAAGTGATAAATGTCTGATTGCTCGAGGTCCCCCACTGATCACTAAAACGGGATCCCTGACAATCTGTCCATGTTGCTCCATGAAAAGCCTATAGAAGCGACACAGATGGCCGAACACTGTACTAAGCTATCTTCGTGCAGTGATGAAGGATGGGGAGTTGGGGACCCCAGTCATCAGGCAGTTATCACATATCCTGTGTATGAGTGATAGATGCTTTTCCTGGTACAACCCTTTTATGTCCTCTACAACATAAGACGGGTATCTATACACATATCTGTGCCTATATGAGTGGTTGTAGATAAATAGCAGTATTCTTATTCTCACAGCAATGCCTTCGTTCAATGATTGGGGACTGGACTTTATCAGTATGTCACATGGTTAGAGCACAGTTGTTTAAAATTTATATATACACTACTCGCAAAAAGTTAGGGATATTTGACTTTTGTTTGAAATTCAAGATGAACATAAAATTTCTTGAATTTTTTTTTTTAAATTAACTAGAGTAGACCATCTCTTACCTTTAGGATGCACATGTGCAACTGTTCAATGTTACAAAAATTTTTGCATAAGGAGCTTCATAATAAAATTTACAACGGGTGTTTTGATCCCTGAATCGCCGAATAAATTTAGATCAATTTGAATTGGGATTTAAACAGTCCTCCTCATCCTGCTGTTCACATTTTGACATCATGAGACCAAGACGACACCTTACAATTGATCAACAGTACCTCGCCATTGTGAGACTTCAAGCAGGATGCTCTCAGTTGGACGTGGCCACTGAGCTTAGACCTCAAATGGAGTGACCTGCACTTTCTCCAGAACTGAGCCCCCTAGAAAACCTGTTTGATCGGCCAAGTCGCCATGTGGAAGCTCATAACTGTGTACCCCTGAACCTCAATGACAGGAGGTGTGTCCTTCAAGAAAAGTGGGATTCCATCCCTCAGCAGTCAATAACTCCGCATGTGAACAGCAAAAGATGTCGTTGTCAAGCTGTAATTGATGCTTAAGGCCACACGTTACTGAGACATTGACATTTTTGCTGGTGTGTATCAACATTACGTGCTACGACGTAAATGGCTACAGGATAAAATATCACTGTAGGGTGAAATGTTTATATTTTCCATATATTTCACCCGAAAGCCAAATATCCCTAACTTTTTGGGAGCAGTGTATATGGTTATAATTATCATCAGTTTATGATCAGTGAGGGTCCCACCTCTGGGAGTTCTAAATAGCCTGATGGGTCTGCAGAACCGATTCAGCCTTATGGTCTCAGCTCTATTCAAATTAATGGGGCCATCATCTGTACCCTGAACAATGGAGTAGCTGAGCTGAATTGGTGCCCTCTCTTGCTGGGATCGGTGAGGGTCCCATAGGGTACTTTGTTATTTAGGATCATTGTTATCTGACAAGCTCAACTTTCATTTCTTTTTTTGATCCATCCACAGGGGGTGTTAAATTTTGTGCAGTACAGTTTAGCCACCTGCAACCAAAGGAGCGTCAGACAATGTATGAACTCTCCAAAATGTTTCTTCTTTGCTTAAATTATTGGAAGCTGGAGACCCCTTCACAGTTCCGTCAAAGGTCACAAAGTGAGGATGTGGCAACTTATAAGGTTAATTACACAAGGTAAATGGGGGGGGGGTTATCTTGGATATTTTTTTATACTGTCCAATGCACTCAGTTCCTGAAAAGTAACCATGTTTGGCAAGAATGGGGGGAAAACAAACTAATGGATCAAACCATGAAAAACCCGGATAAAGTTGTTAAAAAAATTATGTAAACGGGGTTGAAAATAGATGGTAATTTTGGGGCTCTTCCTCTCCATAAAGTTGAGCAACTCTCCTTTTTGTTTCAGGTGGCTGTGTTATTGTCATGTTCCGCAGAGCTGTGATAGTTTGCCAAGATATGAGACCACACATGTGTTTGGAAGAAGCTTGCTCCGCTCCATCTTCACAGTCACACGTAGACAGCTGCTGGAAAAGTTCAGGGTGGAAAAAGACAAATTGGTTCCAGAGAAGAGGACGCTTATTCTCACGCACTTTCCTAAGTCAGTTTTATACGTACCCTTAAAGTTGCTACATGCATGAGACCTGTTCATAGTGTGGGTATTGTCATGGGACATTTCCAGTAATCTGGCTTATGGGCTAAGGACTAAAGTAACTGTTGGAAACAATGCTTCAGGGTTTGCAGGCAGCAACGGTGAGATGTTTTGGGGTTTCTGCAGAAAAAAAATCATTTCATTAGAGAAAGTTGCGGGAGTGGCTACAAAACGCAAAAAAACCCCATAGGGAACTTTTGTGGGCCTGTCTTGTGCCTCCTATTTTACATTGCCCTAAATTTCCCTTGGCGCACCTGTTGCATGCTAAAATTTATTGTGGGCCTTTTTCCCTAAAATCATTATTTTACGAAAAATATGGTTTTTCTTACGAAGTCACCAAAAAGAAGGCCTTGAAGGGGTTATCATGTTGTTTTTGCGACCCAAGGAACTACACAGTTAGGTCACATTATAACCACCAGCAACACGGACAGCAGCTAGACAGACTGGGAGCGACTCAATAAAGTTCTAGCAGTTTGTCACAGGTATCTGGAGTCATACTGACTACATTGCATGCCACAGCTGCCGGAGGAACATAGTGCGAACAAGACAATCCATGTGGTCCTACAGATGCTCAGTTGGGTTTGTCTGGGAAATTAGGGGCCAGGGTAGTGCTTGGAGGTTTGGGTCATGCTCTCCCAATTTTAAAGTCAGACCCTTTCTTTGTTGTGCAACCCTGTTGATTGGGGCTTCTGGGAAGATCCCCTCCCTCCAGGGAAGACAAACGGGTGAGCGGGAAATCCCAAATTTTAATACGTTTTTGAAAATTTAAAAACCGAATACGATCAGATCCAGCGCTCAATCAGAATTGGCGGTTTATTGCATAGAGCTTAAAATAAAAACATCGCAGGGGTTTGGGGGGGCTGGCTGGATCTTTATTTCAAGGGGCAGTGACATTTTTTACTTTGGGGTACCTATGCACTAGGGTTTTAACTGTTTTTTTGGACTTTCCCCGGTTTTCCCCCAAAAAAATTTTGTCCCAAAAATTAATTTTTGCTCCCAAAAGGGGAAAGGGGAAAAACTTATTTTTTTAAAGGGAATTTTCTTATTTTTCCAGGGAAAAAGAATTCACATTTTTGTTGAAAAGAAAAATTTAAAATGTATTTCATCGAACAGATGCATAACAGCCCAAACCCCGGAATTGCATAAGAAAAATAAAAGAGTGCTACGTCTTATTTTCAGGGAAACGGGGTATATCTGGTTGCCCTCTTGTTCATTTTGGCAGTGTGTTGCTTCACTATAGCGTGTCGGTCCGCCAAAGTTAACCTCTCACATTAATGGCACATGGTGCTTATCAGTTTCCACGTTGCTTATTCCCTGTGGTGCCTTTTGTCCACTCATGACTTTCACCACAGCAGCAGCGAACAGTACACAAACTGCGCAATTTAACTTTTGAAGACCTGAAAGCCAAAAAAGCATCACTTTTTGCATCTTTAATAAGTCAATGCTTTTACCCATGATGGCAACAAGTGATGTGTGCAGACAACCTGTCACATACTTTATATACCCACCAAGCCAGCTCGCCACACGTGACGTCATGACCTACATGCTGCTGGCATTGAAAGTAGGAAGAGGTCATAATAATGTGACTCAACTGTGTATATGGGTGTCTGAGCACAGGGCTTTGTCTTTGCCATGTTCCCTTACTGTGAAAGAGCAGTGAGCATGTTGGATGTATATTCACTTCATATGTGCTTTACCTTTGCAGATTTCTTTCGATGTTGGAGGAAGAGATATATGGTGAAAATTCTCCTATCTGGGAAGCTGATTTTACGGTTTCAAACACTGAAGGTCATCAGCTAGTGTCTCGTCCAGGTAAAATTTAATCGGCTAAAAATTATTCAATTTTTTTTTTTCTTCCAATGTTTTTATTACATTTTCCAGCAATAAATGTGTGTGTTTTTTTTTTTTTCATACAATATTATATAAAATTACCAAACTACATCTTAAAATACAGAATTTATCATTACTTATGCATATACATTACCTGGAACAAATAGATACTTTTTTTTAAATCTATGCAAGAGATTATTCATCAAGTTATTGTAATTAATCCCTCTATGGAAAGAGAAAAAAAAAAACAAACAAAAAACAACTCCTCTCCTCCTGTCCCTCCCCATCAAAATAAATGAACAGTTTTTATCCAAAGCTTAAAAGATTTTTGCCAAGAACACCTAACAGGCTGATACTCCCCACTTGAGCCTTGAAAAAAGGGGCATTGTGATGTCATCGCACCACCTACCATGCACGTTCCCGAGGCTGATATTCAGTCTCTGTAGTTGCGCAAACATTGTTTGGCTAATCTACAGGGGATAACTGTATTGTGCACACGCTATAGGGGTTTTATTTTCTCCCTCTTATCTGCTCAGGAGTAAGGGCATGTCCCCACGGCACCGGTTTGCTGCCTGTTTTTCAGACGGTTTGCGGCTTTGCAGACCGTCTGGAAAACCGTCCACAAACGAACACACCGGGCTGCTGTGGAAAACCCGTGCAGCCGTCCCCACTGCACGGGTTTTTCGCCCGGTGGTTTTTCAAACCACCAGCCGCCCAAAAAACATTGAACATGTTCATTCTTCCGTCCGGTTTTCCGACGGAATATGAAGAAATCCATGTGAAGGGGAAGGGCTTTCTCCTCTAATCGCGGAGAAAAGCAGTCACCCCGCGGCCGTGGGGACGGCACACAAACCGGACAAATACCGGTCGGTTAAACCGATCGGTATTTGTCCAGTGCCGTGTAAACGTGCCCTAAAGATGAGCTCCGAGCAGGCAGAGTTCACTGACTAAGAGTTTATGGGCCACTGTGATAAAACTTCTATTACTCAAACATATGTGAGCTTGATTTTTTTAAGGATGAACGTTCCTGTTGCATATCGTTATGTGAGCCAAGGAACTTACAGAAAGAATCTACAGAGTGTCATCATGACGCACATGGAAATTACTCAATTATTCTATTGATATTCAGTCTATATTTTGAAGATAGGATGCAATAAAAGCCATGTAGCTATGATATTGGCATATTATAGCATTACTTAATGTTATAAAAGTTGTCTTGTCCTAGACCGCTTCCATTGCATGGAAGTCACTGATCACTGTGGGTCTAGCTGCCAATACGTCTGACAAATAACTGGTTTTGCCAGGGATAGCCAGGTCCACCCACCAGGACTTTTCACAGCAAGGGAAGTATAATATGACATGGCAGTCGTATCAAATGAATTGATGGTCTATATCTGCCGCATGAAAGAGGAGGGGTCCCAGGAGGTCCTTGCCTTCGGACACGTGTGCAGAGTTTATCTTGGGAGGACAACCCTTTTTAAAAAAGACAACACATGTTATATATATATATATATATATCACTTTTTACCATTTCCATTGCTCCATATGCAGAGGTATTCACTTAAAGGGGTGTTCCCACCATGCCGTTAATAGTATATCGATAGAATATGCCATTAAAGTCTGATAGGTGCAAGTCCTAGAGGTGGAACCTGCACCTATCTTGGGAACGGGCCCCTGAAAGTGCTTGCACATGACTTTCTATTCTGTTCTATAGGAGTTCTGAGTACAACCCAATATACAGCTCATCTGTACTTGCAACTTTTATGGAGCAGAATGGAGAGTTGTGTGCAGATGTGAGCGGCTCTCCATTCTGAGCTGATACTTTTGAGAGTCTGTTCCTATCGATATACCTACAAAGTCTATGGTGGGAACACCCCTTCAAGGAGCTTCTAATCATAGTCATGAATGTTACCAGCTTAATTATTCATGTGGCTTTGATATTTGCATGGAAGGCAGATCCTGCAGAATGTCATAATCAAGCCAGGCTCCAGCAAGGCAACAATGCTGACCATCTGTATGTGAAATCCCTGCCTACAGCTGTAAGCAATTTCATATGCCATAAGCACAATATATTTTTATTTTGGCTTAGATTCCAATGTATACAAGTATTTTTAGTTACGTTTTTTTTCCTTAAATTTCACTCCCTAGCATGGGGGAGGAGGCAACTGTACAGTCACGGTAATACATTTGTATCATATGACTTGGTCCTGGGATATTCTGTATGAATCTGTCATGCAAGAATCCACTATGTGATACATGATTTTATTGGGATCTGACATCTGTGTCTGTATTCCTAGCTGCTGTGAATACCACCACTGCACCCAGTACACCACTTTTCAGCAGCAGCCTGAGCAACTCCTCCTCACTTACCTCCAATGGAGATGCTGGGAACTCAGAACCCATGCCAGGTAACCACCCGACTCCTGCAAATTGCTCGTGCTCTTTGGGCAACATGTATGAACAGGGCTGCACCAGTTTTCTGGTGTATTTTGAGCCAAGAAACTTTTTAGTGCGCCAAAGAATAGGGCCGTTCTGGGGGGGATGTCGCATCACGTTCATAGAAGTAGATATGCTTATGATTCTTTGACGCCAAATCTACGTGCATTATAGTTAGAACAGCCAGACCAGGTTACAGGTGGTGCCTGAGACTTGTGGTATTGGCTCTACACTGCCCTGTATGTTTGACCTGCAGAAGAACAGCCAGACCAGGGTAAAGGTGGTGCCTGAGCCAGACTTGTGGTATTGGCTCTACACTGCCCTGTATGTATGACCTGCAGAAGAACAGACCAGGGTAAAGGTGGTGCCTGAGCCAGACTTGTGGTATTGGCTCTACACTGCCCTGTATGTATGACCTGCAGAAGAACAGACCAGGGTAAAGGTGGTGCCTGAGCCAGACTTGTGGTATTGGCTCTACACTGCACCTGTATGTATGACCTGCAGAAGAACAGCCAGACCAGGGTAAAGGTGGTGCCTGAGCCAGACTTGTGGTATTGGCTCTACACTGCCCTGTATGTATGACCTGCAGAAGAACAGCTTCATACATTCTGGAGCATTCTACACTACCTTAAAGCTATTTAGAACTGGCCTGTCAGTGCCCACGTTCATACATGTCGCCCTTTGTGTCTATATATAGAGCCTTGCAAAAGTTTACGTCGATAACTTTAGTTTTATTTCATTACAATTTTCTTTACTCTTTGCTTTTGTAGCTTTACTTCTTGTGCACAGACTGACTGGTGTACTTACACTAGGGGGTTTTAAAGGGAACCTGTCACATAGATTATGCCCCCCGTGCTGAGGGCAGCACAGGCTAGTGTCAGACCTGCTGTTTACAGCGCGGTGCCCCTTATTCTGTAAGATGCTGGAGTTTTAGAGCATTTAACCCTCAAATCTTATTCATGAGCAGGTGATAGCCCTGCCCACCAAAGGCTAGCCCCACCTACTGACAGCTATTCACATGTTTCTACCTATTCAAAGTAATAGATTTGTCAGTTGAGGTGGGCGGGGCTAGCCTCCGATTGGTCGGGTTTGAAAAAAAACTGACTCTTTGAAGGACCCTTCGAATGACTCTTCTGGCTGAAAACTGCAGTTTTGAGCATTAAATACACGAAAACTACAGCATCTTACACAACAAGGCACCCGGCGCTGGACACTGCAGGTCTGACACCAGCTTGTGCTGTTCTCAGCAAGGGGGGCATAACCTATGTGACAGGTTCTCTTTAAGTCTGAAAAAATGATTTATTTTTATTTTTTTAAAGGGGTTTATTAATCATGCTGTTTCACAGAGCCTGCTCTTCATAGCCAGCTTCAGGCTCCCACTTCCTGTTCAAGCTGTGGGCTGGTCTACAGTAGTTGCTGACATGAACCTGTTCAAGGGACCTTGGGGATGGAGGGGTTTTAACAGCAGGGCACAAGGCTGAAGAGCTATAAAGGGTTAATGTTTGTCAGTAAGAAAGATCAACAAGCTTCTGTGCTACTGATAAGACACAGCATCGAGTGATTCTGCCAGCCTGGCCAGGGCTGCTAAAGCAGGGAGAGTTGGTCGGTAACCTAGGGAAGTTTGGGTATACAAGCAGGAGAAAAGAACTGCTTTAAGTCTGAAAGAAAGCAAAATCAGGTCAGCAATGTATTTAATAATGATTTACCTTTGCCTTCATGTTTAAAGCTAATCAGTGTGGTGGGAATACCCCTTTAATGATTCACATATAGAAACCAACTGATATGAGACTATCTTTTAGACTAAGTTCACATCTGTGTTGGATGTTCTCTTTGGAGCCTCCAATGCAGATTCCATCAAAACTTCTGGAAAAAATAGTGCAGGATGCAGCGCTATTTTATTGTTCTTTTTTTCCCCCATTAAAATGACTTGTAGTCAATGGGATCTGGACGGTGCTGTTGGTGTCTGTCATTTAGCAGACCCAGCGGCGCCTTTGCAACAAAGGATTCCAAGCAGAACCTCCTACAGATGTGATCCAGTCTTTGTCTGTGTATATTTGGAGCATCTATAGCATAAAAGCTGAGTAGTTTAGAAACAAGCATGTTATAAAAAGTTCTATCTCTATGCTAATAATTTGTAATGGGGTTGAATACCTTGGCAAGGTATGGACAGGAGTTATAATAGGCCTTAGAGTTGTTTGTTGCTCGGAATATATTTTTCCAAGTGGCTCTAGAGCACAGGTGTCAAACTGCGGCCCTCCAGCTGTTGGGAAACTACAACTCCCATCATGCATTTGTATAATCTATAACAGTGGGCATGATGGGAATTGTAGTTTCCCAACAGCTGGAGGGCCGCAGTTTGACACCCCTGTTCTAGAGTGTTAATTAACCACCATTTTTTAATACAGGGGAAAAGAGAAAGTTGTCGGACAGTCTGACGCTGGAGGACGCTAAAAGAATCCGCGTGATGGGTGATATTCCCATGGAGTTAGTGAATGAAGTCATGCTGACAATCACTGATCCGGCCGCCATGCTGGGCCCAGATGTAAGTCTGCTGGTCACGCTACTCTGTATATATTGTCTGAGACCGTTCTAGTATAACTTCTATTTTGTGAACATATTCTAAAAGGACTATGAAATAGAGATTTGATTGACATTCTAAGTGCAACATTAAAGAGATTATCATTAGAATACATTGCATTGTATATTCGTTTAGCTTTATTAGCAGGAGGTTGGAAATGACTTGGTTACTTGCTGTTGAATTTTGTTTAAAGACCTCCTATCCCCGCTCTCCTGGCTTGTCTGATTAACAACTTTTATTCTACACATAATTATTGTGCTCCTTCCGGAATCGTATGAATGAATTAAAAACCGAATTTAATTTCTTTGTCAATGAAGCATGTCTCTACACAGTCTAACACCATTCAGTGCTGATTGTGTCGCTGTGTAGTGACACATTCCATTGACAGGGATTGGTAACACCCACTTGTCAACTTACTCCCAGATTTTCCAGAGGGACAATAGTGGATTTACACAGTGCAACATCTTTTATGAGCGAGTTTACTAACACATGCCAGAAGAGCTGACAGAGTCTCTTTAAAGTGAACCTGCCAGGTGGTTTATACTACTTTATCTGAGATCGGGATGTGATAGAGGGAGAGAAGCTGAGCTCTGTGATATATAGGGTTATATGATAAAGGAGAGGAGCTGAGCTCTATGATATATAGGGTTATATAGAGGGAGAGAAGCTGAGCTCTGTGATATATAGGGTTATATGATGGAGGGAGAGAAGCTGAGCTCTGTGATATATAGGTTTATATGATAGAGGAGAGAAGCTGAGCTCTGATATATAGGGTTGTATAATAGAGGGAGAGAAGCTGAGCTCTCTGATATATAGGGTTATATGATTGAGGGAGAGAAGCTGAGCTATGTGATATCTTTATATGATTTACAGCGGGATTTCTGAGTATTGACAGACAAAATATTGACAAGACTCTTCAAGAGACGGTGGAATTATTCCTGCTTACCCAAGGACAGCTGATTGACAGCTTTCTCTGTATCAGTGTGTGTACAGATGAAACTGTCAATCACTGTTGTGGGTGGGGTTAAGCAGTACTTTCATGTTCTCTTTTACACTTTCCTCTGCTTTTTACTCGAATATTGCTTTATATAATATAATCCTATACATCAGAGCTCAGCTTCCCTCCCTCTCACATCCTGCTCTCTGATAGGGTTCGCTTTAAAGACGAAATGAGTGTTTAACATTCAGCTTTTCTTCACCCCATAATAGACAAGCTTACTGTCCGCTAATGCTGCTCGAGATGAGACTGCTCGCTTAGAGGAACGCAGAGGGATCATAGAGTTTCATGTGATCGGAAACTCGTTGTCTCAAAAGTCAAATAAGAAGATCCTCATGTGGTTGGTTGGGTTACAGAATGTCTTCTCCCATCAGCTTCCCCGAATGCCGAAGGAATACATCACCCGGCTGGTGTTTGACCCGTAAGTCACAGTAATAGCTTTTGCAGACACTATAGTTATCTTTTATTGAGAAGGCAGCTGTTGTGTCCTTGTTCACCTTACTGTATAGTAGTGTCACATGTTTTAGGTGTGTTCTTTTGTTTGGCAGGAAGCACAAGACTTTGGCTCTCATTAAAGATGGCCGTGTTATTGGGGGGCATCTGCTTCCGAATGTTCCCCACCCAGGGCTTTACAGAGATTGTGTTTTGCGCAGTGACGTCTAATGAACAAGTTAAGGTCAGTATTACCTTTCATCTATTCTAGTTTATGCTCTGCAGCATTCAACTTTATTCTTTAGTGTCTTCTAACTTCAGAAACTCAACTAAAAGTTACTTTTTTATGGGTCTACAAGATGAGATACTTGATGGGGTTCTCACACTGGGGACTATATTGTACCCTCCATGTCAATGGGTCCTCAGTTTTGGGACCCGCATTAAACGGTTCCCCTTATTTTAGCCTTTTGGACCACCTTTACCGGGAGTAACTTGAAGGCATTTATTGTGGTATATTTCTTAAAGGGGTGTTCCAAAATGAATGTTAACTGAAGCCAGTGTGGGCAAAAAAAGAAAAAAAAAAAAGTATGCTTATCTCCCTCTGCTGCCATTCTGTAGCACCCCAGGATCTGCTCCTCTTTACTTCTTGTGCCGTATGAGATTTGTGCTTCATTCACTCACTCTGGAGTGTGAGCCTCTGCTATTGGTTGGGATACAGCACAGGAAGAGTGAGAGAGTGTATCCTGGGGTGCTACAGAATGGTCTCCGAGGGGGACTGGAAGGTAAGTATGGCTCCTTTTCTGTTTTCCCCCACCCTGGCACCATTTAATGTTGATATTTAAAACTGGAGCAACTCTTTTTAAGAGCGGTGCACCACAATTCTGGCTTGTAGTGTACCATAAATCTGGTGCAATGTTGTGTACCACGTTAGCTGTTTTAGAAACTTTTCATAAGTGCTTAAAAAAAGCGGTTTATTTAAGTTGGAAAATGTGCTAAATTTAACTATAATGTGCACCAGGTTTTAGGTGCATACACTTGATCTAAAGTATACCACATAGAGGGGGTGTTATTTTGTACGAAAATAAAAAATTAACCCATACTTACCTCTCCCATCACCACCCAATTAGTGCTGCCAGAGCTCGAGTGTCTCTAACTCACTGATGACATCCTGTTCATGGATCGCATGATGCTTCTGCCAATCACTGACCTCTGTGATCGATCACATGATGTACATGCAGACATGTGACTGCTGAGGCCAGAGATTGGTTGCAGCATCATGTGATACATGAACGTGATGTCATCCGTGCGGAGAAATGCTGGAGTTCTGGCAGCACAGGAACAGTGGTGATGGGAGAGACATGGTTTTATTTTATTCTATTTTAGCACTGGGGGGGTGGAAGAGTGTGGTTTTTTTTTTTTTTTTTTTTTTTTTTTTTTAAATAAAGTCTTGGAAACCCCCTTTTTAAAGTGGTTTAAAGATTAGTTAAAAGTGTACAAGCCAGATCTATCAATGTGCGGGTCAGTATAAACTTTCTGCATCTTCACCCAGTCTCCTAGATTTAGGCTATCCTTCTTGTAGCCAGCACCAATACATCTGCCCAGTTGTACTTGTAGCACCTGCACCACATGGACAAAACCTAGACTACCAAAGAAACCCTATGATGATCTATGTGTGGCTCAGTAGAGAGTCGGGGTAATATGTTTAGAATAGAGACTGTTAAATACTGTAGCAGTACATCTGTCTGTCACAGACCCATGGAAAGTGTGGTATTTCAGCAGCCTTTACAGCTAGCAAACGTAAGCAATAGGCCCAATGTATGGGACGTGATTGGGGTGCTGTATGTTGGGTGAGATTGCAGAGATACCCACATATGTACGTGATCTCCCTGGCACAGGAAGAAAAGGCGCAGTAATATGACTTTAGTTAGAACAGGGCTTAGGGCATATTAGTGGCGCAAGTAAATTTAAAAGTTGTCCCTACAGCAGTTCTAGGAGTAACAGTGATAAATATAAAAAAAAAAAAAAAAAAAAACTTGTAAAAGTTCTTTACTTTGAGTGTTGACAGAAGTGGGACATAAAAGCTCACGTACTGTATTTTTTTTTCATAAGTCTTTGTTCTGTTTGCAGGGTTACGGAACACATTTAATGAACCATTTGAAGGAATACCACATCAAACACAACATCCTCTACTTTCTTACATATGCAGATGAATATGCTATAGGGTACTTTAAAAAACAGGTGAGGTTCTCTGTTCCTTAAGTGGCAAGCACTCCTGGGATGTATGTAGTTTCACATTGGTTACCTGCTCTTTATTTTTTCACATTCTTTATCATGGCTTTTTGTTAAAGTGGTCGTCCATCTTTTGTGGAGAAAAAAATAAAAAATGAGCAGCAAAAGTGATAAAATAACAAAAAAAAAAACCTCTGGCATGAATAACCTTGATTATCTCATGCCAAGGACACTTGTGAACTGGAGGGATATAGTCAGCAGCAAGTGAACAATCAGTTCTTGACGGAGATGTGAGAAAAATAATAAAAAGGAAGTATAAAGATCTGAGCAACTCTTAACAAACGCCAAATTATGATGACGGGTTCAAAGCATCTTCAAAATGCCAGATCTATTGTTTGGTGTATATGGCAGTGGTGGTCTGACAGGCTCATGATTATCCAGGGCTAGCTTGCCTGGTCTGTTCTCATAGGAGAGCTACTATAGCGCAAACTACTGAAAGGTTACTGCTGGATATGATAGAAAGAGGTCAGAACACATCTGGCATTGCAGCTTGCTTCATAGCTGCAGACCATCAAAATGCCCATGTTGATCCCTGTCCTGCACTGCAAGCACGTACTACAGACACGTGTGCATCAGAACTGGACCTTTGAAAGAAGCTGACCTGGACTGGTCTGACGACTCACTTCGTATTTTATATCATGTGGATGATGGGGTGCGTGTGCGTCCCACAAAGCAATGTGTATTGCACAGGTTGGCTCTTGGCTAGCTGTGGGACGACCATACATGAGAAAGAGGAGGGCTGTGTTTGTGACCGTCCTCTCCATCCACTTCTATGGGAGTTCCAAATATAGCTCAGTGTGTATGCTCAGCTATATTGGAGAGCTCCCATAGAGGTGAATGGGGAGCCGCAAGCACCGCCCTCCTTATTCTCATGCACAGTCAGTTAGCAGAGAGCCGGCCTGTGCAGAATACATTGCTTTGTGGGAACACTCCTTTAATAGATGACACCAGAATGCACTATGGCCCAGTTAATAAATGACCTCCAGGATCTCAGAATGTCTATCGTCCATGTCTTCCCTCTTCTCCTCCTGCTTCCTGCAACTCAGTGTAGAGAAAACACTTCCCACCGTCTCGTTTAACTCCTTTTTTCCCCCCACTTGATATTTCGATCACAGTCAATGGATCTACACTTTCCTGGTTCCTGCAAGTCCACTGCCTATAATAACCTTCAACACCTTATTGTACTTAGTCACAGATCCAAGCCCTCACCTCAGCCTGCCACCGCCACCTGGAAAATATTTCTCAAATCTGCCTATTTCTTAACTTTGATGCTGCAAAAATGCTGGTCCATGCCATTGTCATTTCCCACCTAGACTATTGGAACACCCTTTTTTGCGGCCTCCAATCCAGCACTCTTGCTCCCATCCAATCCATCCTCAACTCCACTGCCGGTATGATCTATTCCTCTTCCTCTCCCCTCTGCCAAACCATTGACTGGCTACCTGTTGCCCACTGAATTCAGTTTAAACTACTAACCATACAAACAAACAAGGCTCTCCATAACCTGCTCCCCTTTCACCCATACATCTCTACCCTAATCTCTGGATTCCCCTCACGCAAAATCCGATCCTCGCAGGACCTTTTTCCCTGCTCTCAATGTGTCAGCTCCTCAAACAACAGTCTCCAAGGCTTCTCCATGCTTCCCCCATATTCTCGAACTCCATGCCCCAACACATCAGACTCTCCTCCACCGTCACTAATTTCAGAAGCAATCTAAAAGCCTATCTCTTCAGGTTATCATACAATATTCCTACTGATACTTCTCCACCCCACATACATGTTTGCGCCTCTCCAGGGTCCTCTCGTCCTCTGTACCAGTTGTTAGTCATTTAGTGTTGCCATTGGACTTTGTCTGGTCCTATGTTCTGTATGTGAACCCCCTTCAAATCTTCTGCACCCTGGAATTAATAGTGCCTTAAAATAAATAATATAAGGCGAGCCATTAAAGGCAATGTAATGCTTGAAGCAGGGTTCTACTTACACACCTAGCTAAACCTTGTTGCAGACCAAGCACCACCCTTCATGGCATCGTTACTTACTAATGAGTGCCCTCTTCTAGTAGCATAATGTGCCCTGCCATACTGAATAAAGCGTTTAAAAATTGACTTGGTCTCACCAGAGCTCATCCAGATCAAACATCTGTGGGATATACTGGAAAACAAGTTTCAATCTATGGAGGCAGCACCTCATAACTTGCCGTTTATTGGTTTGGTGCCAGATACCACTGGACTCCTTCAGAGGAGTTCACGTCTTGATGGGTCAGAACCACACTAGGTGGTTGTATAGGTACTCTGTTGCTGATTTCCCCCCCCCCCCATCTTCTTTCCTCCTTAGACTTTTTATTTCCTGATTTGTAGATTTCTCAATTCGGTCATCTATATATGATTGTGGGGGACAGCATTCTTGCCTGCACTGCTTTCACAGCATTTAGAGATATGCTTTACAGCAGCTCCATGCACATAGGAGCCTTAAGACCGTCTCAGTCCAATTGACTTCTATAGGATAGTTTTCTGGGCATGCTCTGTGACTTGGGGAAAAGTCAGTGTGCAGGGAGGGAGAGAGGGGGAGCTGTGACATCTCCTATTGTGACTGGTGGATCCTGTGTTATCTATACACATTGGTGTCGCCTTACAGTGTAACCCTGCTTGTACTGATAATCGGCACACTGCTGAAAAGCTTTCTCTACAGAACAGAAGTTTTCAGACGATTATTAGGCTTAGTGGCCAAAGTGAAAACTGCAGGACTTAAGAACTAAAAAGAAAAATTAAGTGTTAAAGGGGTTTTCTCGCTACAAAGAATAGCTTTCAAATTGTAGGGAACACAAAATAAAGACATTTTCCAAATATATTGCTTTGTTCCTCTGTTTTCCCTAAGGAGATACAAGTGAATTTATGACCTCCCTGGCTATTTCAGTTCCCTCAGTAACCGACCTGTAAACAATTCTCCCCCTGCTGTTTGTTCTATGAGATAGCAGTGAGTGATGTCATCACACAGGTCGCAGCAGTGTCCTTGCTGCTGAGCAGTAAAAAGCTTGATTTATGTAAAATTAACAGCTCTGTAATTAGGGCTTTTGTTTGAGGGATCAGATAAGAAGTCCTGTTAGTAGTTTGAGAAGCTAATCTGATCTAATTAGCAACTGAAAGCAGGTGAACAGCATGGAGCTGTACAAGCACAAGCTGTATGCAAATTAGTAAGTCTGAACCAGGAAGTGACAGATTATTTCATTCATGCATCCTTTGAATCTCTGTAGGGAGACAACTCCTTTAAGGAAAATTAAAAAAAAAACAAAACAAAAAAAAAACTAAAATTCTTAAAAATCTCTTTTAACATAAAAATGTAATTAAACAATAAGTAATTTTTTTGATAACACATTCCTTTTAAGGCTATGGCCAACCAGTGTGTTCACGTATACATTACCTATAAATAAGTCTATTAGTAAAAGGATAAAATACTGTAATTCATGTTGTTTTTTTTTATTTTTGTCATTGAAATGCTCCCGGCTCCTCTTTCAGCCCCAGCTTTGTGGTTCTTTTGTACACTTGCTGCTTGCATATATCTGTTTTTTTCTTTAATGTATATAAACAAGGAGAGATTTCATTAACGGGAGCCTCAGTGCTTTCTGTAGCAGGATAAATCGACTTGTAGAAGTGTTGAGAACAGTGTGTGATAAAGCAAGATTCTGTTTCATGTTGTTGAGGATTTTTTATTTTTTTTTAACCAATGTTTCTGAGATACGACTTTGAAGCTGTGTTTTTCAGGTTTGCATCCGAGACTTGTAATAAATGTATTCATTTATTTTTCAATCCTGTCGCCCTTTTAGTCTTGTCCAGTTTTGTTTCGCTTTTTCTCTGACTTAATGTTTTTATTTTGTTCTTTTCCATTTAGGGATTTTCAAAAGATATTAAGGTCCCCAAGAGCCTTTTTAAAAAAATTTAAAAAATTGGGGGGTTTATATTTTTTAATTTAAATTAAAAAAAAAAATTTGTTTTTAAAATATTTTTTTTAAATAAATTTTAAATATTTTTAAATTAAATTTTCACCCCCCCAAATCACCTGTTAACTGTCATGTATTAATACACAGTCACCTTAGGCTATATTCAGATGGGTGAAATTGGGACGTATTCGGCCTGTATTTTGCACCGTACTGTGCTCAATAGGGGGCGAGATACGTCCCAGTCATTACGGTAATCCACAGTTCTCAGAGAGAACTATGGATTACGCCTCCTCTCCCCGCTCGCACAATACGCCGCAGGGCGAAATAAGTGACATGTCAATTACTAGCGGCGAATACGCGCCGCTAGTAATGAATGTCTATGGGGCCGGCTGGTTGCCGTCCCCTCAGCCCCGCGGGAGCTTGTGCCGATCGGCGTGAGCTCCCAAACACACAGCGTAATTATGCATTATGCCGTGTGAACATATCCTTAGGGCGCATCCACACGGCAGTGGACAAATAGCCGGCCGGTATTTGTCCTGTTTTGCGGCCGTCCCCACGGCGCGGGGGGGGCGGCTTTTCTCCGTGATGAGCGGAGAAGAGCCCCCCCCCCTCCCATTGAGAAGCACAGCGTCGTCGCGAAACCGGACGGAAGAACGTGCTTCTACAATGTTTTGCCCGCACGTACCAAACAGTCGACAAAACCGTTCGACGGCAAAACCTGTGCAGTGGGGACTGCTGCAAGGGTTTTCCATAGAGCACAATTGAGCTCATTTTTGGCCGATTTTTCAGGCGGTCTGAAAAACCGCAAACCGGCCGAAAACCCATGCCGTGGGGACATGGCCTTATTGTCAAATCTAGCTGTTGTCTCAAATATTTAGAAACTGTTTTCAATGGCTTTCTTGGCAGGGCATTCCTGCTTCACATACTGTGTGACCAAATAAGACCTAGCTGCAGTGCCCCAGCAAAGGGAGAGACAAGGCCACAGTGCTGTATGTGCACAAATAATTTTGTACACACAGACTTGAACCAGCAAAACCTTGCAGAGGCCAAGAGACGGACAAACACTGAATGTATGGATTATGTAATAGTGCTTTACTTCTAGTTCGTTTTTGTCAGCATTCCATTGCAGTCTTGGTAATGTGCACTTGAACCATTTATGTTGGACCCTCTTGCCCTGAAATGTATGGTAATGCAACAGAGAAGTGAAATTTTAGATTAGGCTTCCATCTGAACTGAGACCACCCTGCTGGTGATGGACGGGCCCTCATAATTTGTTCAAAATGTGCACTAAAAGCCTAAGATTTTCATATATACTAGAGGATGCACTATGAAATCTGTATATTTGTTTGGTTCGTTTCTGTGTTTGCATTTTGTTGCAACCATTTGAGTGTGCACCTGCACCAGATATTTAATTTTTTGGGGAGACGCTGTCCTTTTAATCCCAAAAAATAATTTTGTAAGCAGGAAAGTATACCAGCAGGTTGATGTGGAAGGAATCGACGAAGGTGCCGTTATGTAAAAATAAGTTAGCTCAATATATAGCCAACTTGCATGGATATAAAGAAGGATATGCACTCATATGCCACCCTAACAAAATTATAATTTCTATGTTTCACTTCCCATCCTCCTCTAATTAATCTGTGTGTGAGTGTGTGTGTGTGTGTGTGTGTGTGTGTGTGTGTGTGTGTGGTGTGTGTGTGTGTGTGTGTGTGTGTGTATGTATATATAAAATATATATATATATATATATATATATATATAAATATATATATATACACACATACACACACACACTCATATAAAAAAGTTTGGGCACCCCTATTCATCTTACTCATTTTTTGTTCTAAATATTTGGGTGTTTGCAACACGCATTTCAATTTGATCATCATCTAATAACTTGATGGACACAGTAATATTTACCCGGATTGAAATGAGGTTTATTGTACTAACACAAAAATGTGCAATATGCATTAAACCAATTTTGACTGTTGCAAAAATTTGGTAAACCCTTATTTTATTATGATTTGAATACTCCTAACTACTTTTTACTGAACTTTCTGAAGCACAACATTGGTTTTGTTACCTCACTGAGCGTTGAACTTCCATAGCCAGGTGTATCCAATGATGAAAAAGGTATTTTAAGGTGGCCAATTTCAAGTTGTTCTCCTATTTGAATCTCCTGTGAAGAGTGGCATCATGGGCGTCCTCAAAAACAACTCTCAAATGATACTGAAAACAAAGGATGGTTCAAACATAGTTTCAGAGGAAGGATACAAAAAGTTGTCTCAGAGATTTTAACCTGTCAGTTTCCACTGTGAGGAACATAGGTAAGGAAATGGAAGATCCACAGGGACAGTTCTTGTTAAGCCCAGACAAGTGGCAGGCCAAGAAAAAATATCAGAAGTCAGTGAAGTAGAATGGTGAGAACAGTCAAGACAATCCACAGACCGACCTCCAAAGAGCTGCAGTCATCAATCTTGCTGCAGATGGTGTCCACTGTGCATCCGGTCAACAATACAGCACACTTGCAACAAGAGAAGCTGTAGGGAGAGTGATGCAAAGTGAACTGTTTCTGAAAGCACTCCCACAAAAGAGTCGCCGGAGGTAATGCAAAACACCATTTGGAGCAAGCCAGCTTCATTTCGTAAGAAGGGCCTGTGGACTGATGAAACAAAGATTGAGTTTTTTGGGTCATATCAAAAAGCGTTATGCATAGCGTCCCAAAAACACAGCGTTCCAAAAAATAACACTTGCTACCCCCATTTGGTAAAATTTGGTGGAGGTTCCATCATGCTTTGGGGCATGTGTGGCCAAGTGCCGCAACCGTAGGAATCTTCGTTAAAGTTCAGTCCGCATGGATTCAACTCAGTATCAGCAATTCTTCAAATAATGTACCAAGAATCAGTGAATGAATTTGAAGTTACGCCGGATGGATATTTCAGCAAGACAATATCGCCAAACACAGCTACAATCTACTCAGGCATTCATGCAGAGGAACAAGAATGTTGCTGGGAATGGCCATCCCAGTCCCCAACCTTGATTCTTTGAACATCCTGGGGGATACTTTGAAGTGGGCGGTCCATCTCGGCGACCATCAAACTTAACTGAAATTTAAATTTGTTTTGTAAAGAGGAATGGTCAAAAATATATGGTAGGCTTTTAAAAGAAGGGGGGAAAGGGGGTTTTTTTTGGCGGGGCATTTTTGCTTTTCTGTTGGGGGAATTTTCATTAAATTTTTTTAAGCAAAGTTTTTTTTTGGGGGTTTTAAAAAAACCTTTTCAACCCCGGAATTTTTTTTACGGGGGATTTTTAAGGATTATCAAATTAAAAAGGGTTTTTGAAAACACCCAAATATTTAGAACTAAAATTTGATTAATAGGGGTGCCCAAACTTTTTCATTGACTGTTTTATGTGTTATAGTATGTGGGTTTTTTACAAAGGAGATTTTCGGGGCATGACGGGCGTGCTGACATCAACACTGAAACATGCCCCCCCTTTTAAAACCCAAAGTCCAGCATCCCACGCGACTAGTACAGAAATTTGGGTGAAATCTTTAAACAGGGGCACAAAATCAAAACAAAGTGAAAAACTGTTCCTCACTACCCAAAAACAAAAAAAAAAAAAACATTTTGCGGAGTTAAATTTTAATAAATAACCCGTACCGCTGTTCATACAAAAACAACTTAAGAACAACCTACAGTCCTATCCTTTTTGTAAAACCCCCGGGGCTGCCTGTAAAAAAATTTTATTTATATTTATAAAATATTATTTTAAAAATATATTTTTTTTTATATAAAAAAATTTATATATTATAATATTATAATATTATACAGTCCCCGGGGTTACAAACGGGATAGGGGGCTGTAGGTTTGTTTTTAAATTGAATTTGTAGGAACAGTCGGTACGGTATATTTATTAAAATTTTTAAATCCCAGCAAAATGTTTTTTTTTGGGGTTTTTTTTTTTTTTTTGCTAGTGCAGAGAAGGGTTTTTTTAATTTGTTTTCTATTTGTGCCCCCGTTTAGAAGATTTACCTCAATTTCACCGCACACATACTTAAGGAGGGAAATGAAAAAAAAATATATATATAATAATCCCTATCATGTTCCCTTTTTTCCCTCCCTTTAAATTTAATGTGTTTATGATAAAAAATAAAAAAATTTTTTCAGATCTAATGCATATACATCATAACTCAAGGAGACACAGGTTAATTTAAGAGCTTCGCTAAAAATTATGTGATAAGCTTTAATTTTGTATTTTTTTTTTTTGCCCTTTACGTTTTACCAAATTTGATTAGTCAGTGACATTTTGTACGGGTGCACCTCAGGTTTTTGTCAGTTAAAAGCGGCTCCCATATGGTCACACCATGAAGAAGAGTGAGACTTGAGTAAGTGCACACCAATGCCTCTGTCTTGTGCTTCTCCCATATCTGGGTAGGGCCTGGACAGTAAAATGGCAAAGTTTTCTCTCACTTCTAGAGGGAAACTTACACTAATAATTCAATCAATTAGAATCACACAGATAATTGGAGATCGGGCTCTGAGAGTATCTAAAGTTTTGCAATGATCGTGAGCTCCACATTACGTTAGAATGTTTTAACAGCCTCCATTAGGGCTAGTTCACACGGCTTACAGCTGACGTAATTGCGGGACGGTTTCGCCGAGCGGGAAGGAGAGACGGAATCCATAGTTCTCTATGAGAACTGTGGATTACCGTAGTTACTGGGACCGATTCCAGCCGTACTGCAGCGCAAATACGGGGCGCAGTACGGCTGGAATCGGTCCCAGAATAAGCCGTGTGAACGGCCCCTTATTGTAAGGACATGTAGTACATCAAGAACAGGAGTAAACAAAACAAAAACTGGGTGTGTGAGTATGTTGTCATTTTTTTTTTTTATCTGTGGTGTACTAGGATATCAACTTTTTGGGGGTTTTACAGTGTCACATTAAAAAAAAAAAAAAATATAGTGCCACATGGACTGTATAGTCTACATTAGCCATTAATGGGAATGACAACAAAAATGACTTATTGTTTAAATCACATTTTTATGTTCAACACATTTTTTAAGAATTTTTGGTTATATATATTTTAATTTTTCTGATCACTTTCAATATTTTTTGATAATTCTTAAGTCCTGTAGTTTTCACTTTGGCCAATAAGCCTAATAATAGTCTGACACTTCCTGTTATGTAGAGAAATATTCTCAGTTGTCTGCTCATTATCAGCACAAAGAGGATCAAACTGTAAGGAGACACCAGTGTGAATAGATAACACAGGATCCACCAGTCACAAGAGGAGATAGGGTGAACTGTGACTTTCACCTCCCTGCTCAGTGACTTCTTCTTCCCAGGTCCCAGAGCAGGACTAGAAAACTCTCCTATAAAAGTCAATGGGACTGAGTCAGTCCTAAAGGACTTTTGCCAACAAGTGAGTTCCTTACCTCTTACCTGCTCAGGAGAGAAGACTAACTCAGCATTCTGAGTCACAAGGGAGAGGGAGGGTGGCTGAGAGAGAGCCAGGGAGCATCTGCAATGTTTACTCAAATAATTACGTGACAACCAGTGGATTCTCTATACAAAAGACACAGGCTCATTCATTGCTTTTTCTCCCCAGTCCCTTGCAAGCTCCTTCATGTTCCCTGTCATCAGATAAGAAGTGCAGACAACAAGCGTGGCCAGATCAGCTCCTATCAGTGTCCTGGTCATGTCTAATGTCAACTGTCAGATAACTAAGGACATATAAAGAAAGCTGTTGCTCTCAGAGGCTTCACTTTTTGTAATCACATATATTTAGAAAAGTGATTTAATACCCATTTTGGAGGATCCCACCTCAACATTACATTGTGGCCAAACCCCTTTAAGTCTCCTATGTGCGTGAAGCTATTGTAAAGCATCTCTCTGACTGCTGTTAAAGCAGTGCAAACAAGGTCTAGTGGCCAAAGCGAAAACTGCAAGACTTAAGAATTATTAAAAAAAATTGAAAGTGATATGAAAAAAAAGAAAAATTCCTAAAAAATGTGTTTAACATAAAAACGGGACTTAAACAATGACTCATTTTTTGATGACACATTCCCTTTAACAGCCCCATCGCAGAGGAAAATTTGCATAGCAGGCCTTGAAAACAATTGGCTGTCTATGTAGTGTACAGAGGTGAGAAGTCCTCTTTGTAGCCACTTTGGTTAACAGGTGTGGGTTCTGAATGGTAAAAGCTTTCCCTATTAACCCTCAATTCTGTTATAGAGTATGTGAAAACAGGTTTCCTAAACCAGACAACCTCTGTTAATGTTCATGTTTCTAATTCAATTCAGATCATTAAGAAACTGATTGAACGAAGACAAGCTCAGATCCGCAAAGTTTATCCTGGACTCACATGCTTCAAAGAAGGTGTCCGACAGATACCGGTGGAATGCATACCTGGCATACGTAAGTTTGAGGGTGAGAGGGGATCTGTTTTGGAAGACTGTAGTAAAACAGTGAACTGATGTTTGCTCTTGTTTCAGGGGAAACTGGATGGAAACCATCTTGCAAGGAAAAAGGGTGAGAAAAACAAATTTCACAACTAACTTACACTCGAGCCTACTCATTGATTTTGTTCATATAGGTTTACAAACGTATAAGAACACTAAGTCTATGTCTCCACTGCACACAAAAAGTCAATTTTTTTTCAGCGTTTTTTGTTTCTCAAAAACGCTGAAAAAACTACTGAGAAGAGGTCCCATAGACTTGTGGAGTAAAAACGTCCTGTTATCTCCACAGAGGTTTTTTTTTTTTATCTTCGTTTTTTGAAACCTGTTGCAAAAAAAGAGAGAACAGGGCAGAAAATGTACAATTGTAAAGCACCGGATTTTTGGGGGCGAGCTTTATAATAATAATAATAATAATCTTTATTTATACAGCGCCAACATATTCCGCAGCACTTTACAAATTCAAGGCTAAACGTACAGACATTACACATTAAAAGTACTTACAGATGAGACACAAGGTGTGAGGGCCCTGCTCGTGAGAGCTTACAATCTATTAGGGTGTATGGGTGAGACGAAGGGTGAGAAGTGTCCAAGTTTTACAATGGGGCCGGCCATGTTTCATAAATAGGGGGTGGTTTACATGAAAAATGGATGAACCTGCCACCCGGACATGTACATCTATATACAGATAAGTGCCTGTGAGTGCCCAAGTGCAGGGAGTGACAAATGTGTGTGATAGCAGTTAGGGATCTTGGTAGGCCAGACTGAGATGATGTGCT
Organism: Phyllomedusa bahiana; assembly: GCA_025379985.1. NCBI lineage: Eukaryota > Metazoa > Chordata > Amphibia > Anura > Hylidae > Phyllomedusa > Phyllomedusa bahiana. Next base: position 68,223 of record JAODAL010011024.1, on the reverse strand, counting down.
TTTTGCAGAAATCCATAGCAATTATAATGCTGTGCATGTCTGCAAAAATACGCACCGCAAAACGCAGTCATTTTTTGAGCTGTTTTTCACATGCACTGGACAAAAAACTCCGTTTTATGAACGGTGTTAGGATTTGGTTTTAATTAGTTTTTTTTGTCCAGTGTCGTGTAGTCCTAGCCGAAGGCATTACTTTTCCATAAATTGAGTTGCTATAAATTAGTTTTTCTTTCCCCCTCATGCTGCTTGGAAGCAGTTATGGTGCCCATTCCAAGTAACTAGTGATTTTGCTCACTTTCCTGCTTCAAAGTGGACCTATCTGAGAACATCATATGATAGAGGGGATAAGCTGAACTCTGTAATATATAGGTATCTGATGGAGGAGAGAAGCTGAGCTCTGTGATATAGAGGGAGAGAAGCTAAGCTCTGTGATATAGAGGGAGAGAAGCTGAGCTCTGTGATATATAGGGTTATATGATTTGAAGCAGGATTTCTAGGTAAAAGCAGAGTAAATCCTGACAGGCTTCCTTAAGAGACAGTGATCTTTTTGCTTACCCTACACACACACAGAGTGATTATCGCTCTCCCTGTATCAGTGTGTGTACAGAGTGAATTAAATCACTGTGGGTAGGGTCAGCAGGACTTAGTTTCACTTGTAAAGTTTTCTCTGCTTTTTACGCAGAAATTCATCATCAAATAGTATAACCCTATATATCACAGAGTTCC